>BSBK01012659.1:0-75000 GCA_027943335.1 Chamaecyparis obtusa
AGTGGGTAGATTGTTAATATGCCGACCTTAATAAGATATCTGTATACATCACAACTTATGACCTTTATTCTATAAGCTCAAAAATTATCAATACTACTTGTTGTTAAATTACTAATATATCTAATAGTGTTAGCCTTATTAGAGTAGTCAATGGGTTGGATTATCCTTAAAACAAGATATAAAAATTAGTATCCATTGTTGTAATTCCATCAGCACCTTGATTTGCTAGCATATCTACCTCCGATTTACCTTCCCTATAGGTATGTTTGATTTCGTAATCGGGTATATTATCCAGAATTGAATTGATTTCTTCTAGTCTTGAATTTAAAGTCCAATTTGGTGTCCTTTTAGTTTGAATAGTGTTAATGATAACTTGTGAATCCCCTTCAATAATTAATTTTGAGATATTGATTTTCTTGCAAAGTTTTAGACCTTCTAGTGCAGCTTTGCACTCTGCCATATTGTTAGTAGTGGGTTTGATAGGCCAAGAGAACTTGGCTATAACTTCTTCTTTCCAATTCCTTATGATCCCCCCAATACCTGCTATATCAGGGTTTCCCCTTGAGGCCCCATCAAAATTTAGTTTGAACCACCCCACACAAGGAGGGGTCCATTTACAATTAGATCTGTCTATTTTAGATTTGGTACCTCCTTTACCATAAAGAGGCGGGATATTGAGATTAGGCCATTTTAGTCTGATTCTATTATCCCAACTCTTAAATGACTCCTCATAGCATAATTGGTCTCGAAGAATACTATTAATAATTTCTATGATTGATGTTTCTACCTTATTAGTGATAGACTTCCATTCTAGTTTTTTATCAGTGAAGATCCTTCTGTTTCACACCAAAATGGAAGGAGAGACACTCCATATATCTTTATATAAGTTATCTTTGAAGAGTGTCGACCAAGCTTTAACTGTACTTAGTAGATCAGATTGAAAGGCGAATTTCCATTCAAGACATTGTTGTAACCAACTCCAGCAATTTTTGGTGAAGGGATAATTAAGATGAAGGTGATCGACATCATCTGTATGATTTTCACATAAGGGGCATCTGGATGGCCCCTCAAAACCCAGCTTGTTGAGTCTATCCACTGTTAAGATTTTCTTTTGCATAGCTGCCCAAAGAAACATTCTAGCCTTGGGAAGACACGCTTTGTTCCAACAGAGATTCAGGGGCATATCTAAATTGTCCATATTTTGCTCAATAATTATAGACTTATAACCTTCCTTAACTGATTATTCTCCACTATTAGATCCTGCCCATATCAGCTTGTCTGATCTATTTTTTATTACAATATCTCTATCCTTAATAATATCCAAAAGTCTTTTACCCTCTAAGCTTGAAAAAGATGTGTTACCTATAATTTTCCAAGATGAATCAGCTTCTAAGCTCAAGTAATCTTTAAAATATAGACCAAAAAGAATTTTTGCATTCATCTATCAAGTTATGCAAAAAACCCAGCTTATTGAGGGTGGATAGACCAGCCCAGGAATCCTTCCAGAGTAAGGCTTTATCCCCTATACCTACATCCCAAGTGAGGAATTTTCTTACGATCCCTCTTGATTCCTGAATAAAGTTCCAGATCCTGGATCCTTTTACATGTGATTAAGCCCTAAATATATTAATAGGGTCCATGTCTAGGATGTATTTATGCAATAATATTGAAGCCCATTTACTATTCGATTATTTATATAACCTCCAAATCAGCTTTGCACCCAAAGCTTTGTTTTGCCATTGAAGGTTTTTGATGCCTAGACCCCCTTTAGAGATCGGTTTACAGAGGGTATCCCATTTAATTAAGGCTAATTTTTTCTCTTCAGATGTGCCTTGCTAGTAAAAATCTCTAAAATTTTTATCTAGACTATTATTAATGTTATCGGAAGGGGGAGAACTAACATTTGATACATGGGAATGGCTAATAGAACTAATTTAATCATAGTGGTTCTACCTGCTTTTGTAAGCCACTTCCCTTTCCAAGAGCTTTTTTTGTTTTAGATTTTAGCAAGCACTTGTTGCCTTAGTTTGGAGGAAAGAAGACCTTGGTCTAATTCAATTCCCAGATACTTACAAGGGAACTTACCAAGATTGTAACCCATCAAGTTGCAAATTTCCTTTTCCAATTTTGGAGTGGTATTGAGGAAGAAAATTTTTGATTTATTAGGATTCACTTGTTGGCCTAAAGCCTTCATATAAAGATCTAGGATATCTTTAAAGGCCTTAGCTTCATGCAGGTTGGCTGAACCTGGGAGAATTATGTCATTGGCAAATTGTTGGTGAGTAATATTTGGGATGTTTTCTGATACCTTTAAACCTATTATATTACCTTCCGATTATTTCTTGTTGATTGCTCTGCCTAGGCCTTCTACCATAATCACATACAAGAAAGGAGATAGTGGGTCTCCTTCTCTAATACCCCTAGAAATATTAAAGAAGCCTTCTAGGGTTCCGTTGATAAGAATCAAGATTTTAGGGGTGGAGATACAGTTGAAAATAAGATTAGTCCACTGTTTGGAGAAGCCAAATGCTTCCAAGCATTTGCAGAGAAATCTCCAGTCTACTTTATCATAAGATTTTTGTATATCAATTTTTATAACCATACTTGGATCCTTAGTTATTTGCACAGTATGAACTAATTCTTGGGCTATAATAATTCCTTATAAAATAGAACAATTGGCTACAAAGCCCATCTGCTCTTCAGAGATGATAATGAGAAGAAGAGTTTTGAGTTTTTTAGCCAAACATTTAGATAAAATTTTATAGATAGTGTTGCATAGTGATATGGGCCTAAAATCCCCTGGATCCGGGCATTCATTTTTCTTGGGTACTAATCTAAAGAAGGTGTTGTTAATTTCAAATAATAATGATCCCGAGTTTCTAGTAGCTTCCACTGCTTGCCAAACTTCATTACCCACAAAATGCCAGCATTTTTGGAAAAAAACCTGCCTGGAACCCATCTAGTCTAGAGGCTTTATTTGGATGAAGTTGAAAGACTGTTGATTTGACTTCTTCCATAGTTAGTTTTCCATTAATCATTTTGTTATCTATTTTTTATATCAATTTAGGGATTGCCTCTAACATTTCATTTTGGGCTTTGAGGTCAATAGCTTTGCTATTATTGAGGAGGGATTGATAAAATTGTGTGAAAATAGTTGAGATTTGGTTTGGGTCATCGACGAAATGGCCCTCATCATTCTTGATTTTGGTGATTCTATTAATGCTTCTTTTAAAGTTAGTTGAATTGTGAAAAAACTTTGTATTGCTATCTCCCTCCTTCAGCCATGTCTCTCTAGATTTTTGTTTCCAGAAGATTTCTTCTTTGAGAAGAATCGCATTATATTTAGACATAAGTTCTTTTTCTTTGAGGTAACTAAATTCATTCATGCCTTGATCTATTAATATATTATTAAGATCCTCTAATTCTTGTTCAATATGAGTTTTTTCTTTGAAAATATCATTCAAATTATTCTTGTTCCACTCCAGGGCTTTATTCTTAATAATTTTGAGTTTCACCACTAAACTATACATTTTAGAATCCTTTTATTGAGATTTGATTCGACCATTGTTCTAAGAGGCTGATAAATTCTAGATTTTGGAACCACATAAATTCAAATTTAAAGGGATTTCTAGATGGTTTGTAGCTTTTTGTTATAGTGAGCCTAATTGGGAAGTGATCTGAACCAGCCTTTGGGAGAATTTCAACATTTACTAACCGATTGAAATTATCAGACTCCCCGCTAATAAAAAATCTATCCAATTTTTCTACTATGTGACTAAATTCAGATCTTCTATTATTCCGTGTGAAAATCCCATTGTTTGTATTAATATTGATTAAACGATTGTCTATAGCCCATTGGCTAAAATATTTCTGTGATTGTGAAATAAATTGAGATCCTCCATATTTTTCTTTGGTATCTAGGATAGCATTAAAGTCCCCACCTATGATATGAGTTTCTAATTTGTTTTCTTGTAGTAGAGTTTGAATTTCCTGCCATACCTTCCTTTTCTCTTCAATCTGAATAGGCCCATAAATGTTGATTAAATTAAATTTTAAATTAGATTTAAGGCTATTAATTCCTAATACCATCCAGTTATTATTCTTAGCTATGGTAATGGCTGAGACTTTCCTAGGATCCCACAGGGCAACTAGGCCACTAGAGGATCCTTTTGATACGACAAATTCTGACTTACAAATTCCTAATTTATTACTGAACTTAATACTTTCTTCCTTAGTTTAGTTTCTTGTAACAATATGATTTCTGATTCAAAATTTTTTAAATATCTTTTAATTAATCTTTTCTTGTTAGGGGCATTTAATCCCCTAACATTCCAAGTAGTGACTTTCATTGGTTCTGGGGAAGGCACTTCCCCTTCCCATTGTTCAAAAATGTCTGCAATTTTTTGCTGATTACCAGCTTTGCCAGCTAGGTTTCTCAATTCAATGGAGGACTTCCTTCCCCTCTTTTTTTTAATTTTGTTGATGTTGGGAGTGCTCAAACTACCTCTGTTTATAGCAATTCCAAGCTGTCTGTCCTCATTTTTTATCCCAAATAAACTAGCAATTGCATCTTTACTGGCCTCTGAGATATCCAAAAGTAAAGTCTTATTAATAATTTTATCATTTTGTTCTATGATTTTTAGATCTTCCTCTAAGAAGATAGGGGAGTCTTCTTGCTCTATAATCTCTTGTCCATACATCTCTACTATATTATCTATATTATTAGACATATACTTGTTTAGGATTTCCAACTCCAAAGGGATAGTGAGTGTTATACCAGCCACCTCTTGCTATTGCTTCATAGGTGATTCTACTACATTTTCATCCTTTTGGATAGACAAAATATTTTCTATCAGCAATTTTTTCTATAATAACAGTTCTTCCATATCACATATTTCAGAAATGAAAAGATCCAACAACTCATTAGTCATTGTTTCTCCTATGTAGTCAGTGATAATCTTGACTTCTTGGTTGCAGAGCTCTATTTCAGATCCCTGATCTAGTTTTGGCTGATTATCTAATTTCCTATTGGTCCTCCATCTGTGGGATATTCTCAGTGAAATTTAGAGACTAAAGGGGGGAAGTGTGTTTAATATTAGCTTCCCGCTCTTGAGAACATAGTTCTAAATCCTCTATTACACAAATTTCTTTCTTACTAGGATTGCCTGAATTACAGTTAAAATGTTTTTCCATTTTAGATTCATAATTCCGAACTAGAGAAATAACACCCCAACTTTCCTAAGAGTGAGTGCCTTCAATATTGTTCCAACATTTAGAATTGTCGATAGGGGTGAGCATAAGAGGAGGAGAGAGCCTACCTGAGATATGGACTCTAGAGTTTGTAATGGTGAATCCTCCTTTATCATTAAAGAAATTTAACTCATAATCCAC
This sequence comes from Chamaecyparis obtusa, assembly GCA_027943335.1. Lineage (NCBI taxonomy): Eukaryota > Viridiplantae > Streptophyta > Pinopsida > Cupressales > Cupressaceae > Chamaecyparis > Chamaecyparis obtusa. Next base: position 5,392 of record BSBK01012659.1, read on the forward strand.
ACCATTCTGACTAAGGAGGGAGGTGTTTTTATGTATTGTATGAAAAACTTTGTTAATTTCAATGTATTCTTCTATGATGATAGGATTGACTATTACTGAGTTAGAATTGAAACATAAATGTATAGGGGAAATATAGCTTTGATGAAAATTCATCTCAACAATGATTGTCTTCTCAGATTGAGTATGTTTATAATCAACACTTCTAATGAAGCTTCCAATCTTATTGCCTATATTGCTAATTATTTCCTGCCTAGAAAGTTCCAGAGGTAAATTTATGAGAGAGATAGCTTTTTCAACTTTGAAGTCCTCTAAATTTATTGGATTAAAGAGAGGAACCCAATTGAACATAGAGAAAGGAATTTTCCTAAACTTAATACAATGCTTTTTCATGATGCTATTTTTTAGCACACTATTCTTATAGTCTATGAAAATGAATTTCCCCATAAGAATTGTTGTACTTACCTCACTAGGTAATTGAGATGTTAACCCTTCTATTATGTCATTAATAGAAGCTCCTGTGCCATTCCACCTACAAATTATACCTGTTTCTGCAAGATACTCCTATTGCTATTTTATATCTACATTATCTAAAATGAGTATATCACAATTTTGTCCATAATTAGCACTAATTTTATCATGACCTTTATTCAAGTATCTACTACACCTATGAGGGGGTGAATAGATTGCTTTGTAAGGATCATTATGAGGTAAAATAAGATCACAACCCGACATACCCAATTTTGAGTGAGCTTTATGTGATGAAATCTTTTCCTTCCATCTTCGATGGGGAGGACTATAAGCCTAAGGATTTCTTTTGGATTTATGTTTCGAACCCTCTTGTTTCTTAAGATTAGGTCTTGTTGTATTAACCGTAATCTTAGATTTCCCCGCAGAAAAGGTTAGGGTTTTTTTTAAGGTAAGAGTAGGGTTTTTTGATTGATGAATGGAATTTAGCATCATCCTTCTATGGCTAAACCCTAGGACCCTTACCTTCCAAATCCCTAGTTCTTTTGTGTGGGGGTGTATATAAACCATAAGGATTTCCCTCTTTGTTCAACAGATCAAAAGAATTTTTTAACAAAATGCTATTATCACTGAGAACTGATGGGAAGACTCTTACCTTTTTCTTCCTTTTGATCATTTTCCATTCAAATTTTTGGTTCACCAGGCACCCAGGAGATGCCTGAGCAATTATAAATCTTTCTTCCCCCAAAGAAGAATGGGGTTCATAGGAGTTGCATACTAGATCTATCCTATATTTATAAGCCCTAGCAGTCCCAGTGCTAAACACATTCTTTGCTGCATATTTCATTTTGGAAAAAAAATCAATTTGCCTATCTAGAGATTGGACACTAAAAAGGGTGTGGGTCATATTCTTGCTCCAAGCCAGATTCCCATAGCAGGCCAAGGTCTTTGTTTTGGATCTAGAAACCTTACTTTTTAACCCTTTAGTCTGCTGAAGTAGATCTAAAAGATTTCTTTCCTTTTTCTTTTTGATAAAGTCTTTTAAATGTTCATATGTTGGCCTCTGTGAGTGCATATCAGGCTTTCTACAATCCACCTATTTATGGCCATATAAGTAACAATTAAAACAATAGCTCTTAAATTCCTTGGCCTTATCATCATTTTCTATAGAGCTTACAACCATGTGGACTTCTACAGCTAGGGAGATATTTCCATTCTACAAACCAGTGCTCCTTTCTGATGCTTTCTTATGGTGAAGGAGCCCTAACCTAATTTGCCTTTGACAAACTGCTAATTTTTGCTGCTTGCAAATCCTTCTCATTTTCATTGCTAATTATAAAATTTTTGATGTTATGGAAATATTTTTAATAAGAATGTCTATTTTTTAAAAAATAATCATAAATAAAATTAATAAATATTCTTCACTTTGTTATCTATATTTTTTAATTAATTATGCCGAAGGCATTTCCCTATGAAAGGGTTCAAGCTAAAAGTTGCATCCAATGGTGAGAAATTCTGCAGGTAGAATGACTACCATTGAACTCATCTAAAACATTCATCATGGATTCTCACCTTTTTTACCATTCTTCAGTGCATATTTTCACCACTTTACATGTCAAGCTTGTATATTTTCCACTGTTCTACGTTCATGAATAACCTGTTAAAGATTTGCCAACAAGCCAGTGCTGACTGTATGTTTGTCATTGATGACAATATATGGTAAGTAGCATGTGTGGAGGAATTATGTAGTAATCCTTGAGTATATGAAGCATGGGTATGTTATTAGCATGATATCAAAGACGTAGAGGTTAATTGTTAGTACAGACAGTTGTGTAGCAGCTTGTGTTAGCAGTGTTCCTGATAGTGTTACATGAAGTGTTCTGTGAATGATTATCTTTATAGCTATCATGGAGCCTTTTGTATTTGGTTATGTGATGGAGACATGTTATTGATGTTACATCCATGGATGTAGAGTCTGATGATTAATATAAGTGAAGTTACATAGTTGTTATTCAAAAGTTGCAGTTTCCTATGTTTATTCAAAAGAGTCGACAAAGATTTTAATGGTACAAGAGTTGCGCCTATCATTTCAGTATGCACCCTTGGATTAGTGATTGGAGGAGAGTTAACAATGTTTGGTTAATAGTGCATGATGTAATTAATCTTGAGGAGAAAGTATTAGTCAATTTGGTAGAGCTGACAGTGTGTAGCGTGTGCCTACACTTATTAATTTAGACATGTCCCATATCATGTTGCGTGCTTAGTAGAGCCGACTAAGATGTTGTAGAAGATTGTTTTTGTTTCTCTATTATGATTTCAAGGTGGTTCTAATAGGCTGACTTGATTATTTCATTTAGAGGAATGATATTTATAGGCAGTCATTTTTTATTGGTAAGGCATGGTTCAAAGTTGATTGTGAAGAGCAAAGTAGAGTGTGCGAAGTGTTGAGCCATTAGCAGAAGCTCTATGTGACTATTATACACTAAGTTTGCACCCTTATTTCAAGCTCTCATAGTCTTGATAACCTAGTATAACATGGGAATCATCTCCAAGTTGTGGGACCTATGCTAACTGAGATGAGACCTCTAGGTTCTAGGTTGGTTCCTCTTGGATAATCACCTTAATTTTCTTCTTGACATGAAAGTAAAACTTTTTGAGGGAAAGGGATAGAAGGATTGCTTGAAAGGGAAATGACTTGAAAAGAAAACTACCTACTAGGTGATGCCCTAAAATTAGGGTTTGAATCTTAGTATAGAGGAATGAAATCAATGAAAGGCTTAGGTCTAGTAGGTCACAGCTTACTAAATAGGCTTGCATAAGTGTTTCATAGGAGGGCCTGAACATAAGACACAACTTATGACCTGCAAGAAGACATTCACTTTTGCAACTTAGTGTAGGATTGAGACAAGACTGTTAGGGGGCTGAAGTATACCCACAAAAACATCTAAATTAGATCAAAACAAATAACACACACAATTATAGAAAGTCAGAGGGATCAAGAACCCTAAGATATCACTGAAAACATCATATGCTTTAATCCAATAAGAGATAATACAAACAAGGAAGCATAGGGATATGAAGGATTGTCACAAAATACCTCTACAATGTTTTTATTATCAATGGGAACTTTACAACTATATAAGCCAGAGGGTAGAAATGATACCATAGATGACCCTTAAGAAAAGATGAATTTCTTCTATAATTGTTCAACTCTAAGCTCAAAAGATCCAAAAATAAAATATATACATACTCAACTGCATGCAGGCAGGAGTTAAAAACCTAACTAGGGTTAGAAAAGATTTTCATTAAAAAAAAATCTAACCCCAACCATCAAATCTGATCATAAAATACATCTCTGTAACACTATGGCTGATCAGATATTTGTTTACATGCCCATCTTTGTACTACATCAACCTGTCGACAAGCAACCTAGATTCATCCACTTTCCTGCACAAATTCTTGCCATGAATGCATAACTGGTACCTCCCTAAGACAAGAATTGACCCATGATAGCCACCCAGACTTCCTCATCATCTTCCTTTAACTACAAATGTCCTAAAGACATAAATTCTCTGAACTACCTCACCGCTTGCGGCCTGCAAATCAAATACTAGCAAAAAACCCTTTTAGACACATTTGAATTTGAAAACTAATGGCTAGCCAGTCATTTTAAAATGTGACCATCAATGTCAAACCCTTCCAGCAAATTAATGACTGTGATGCACTGAGAAAACAACTTAAAATCCCCATCTGACAAGTCAAATGCCACCGTGGAAGTCAGCGGCCAATGAGAAGTGAGCAAATCGACATTTCAGCACATTTGGACCCACCTTGACCTTCCTCTCCTTTAATTCATTCAGCGACTGTGCGATTGAAGACCCTTTCTCATTTGTGAAATCCTTCACTTAACCCTGGTCTAGTTAAGCAATTTAGGAAACAAGGCATTTCACTGAATCACTAAGTCTTTTAACTAACCCTAGCTCTATTAAGCAAATGCAAGAATTGCTTCATTCGCCGAGTTGCTTAATACTTTACTAACCCTAGGCCCAGACTGCCACATGTCACCTTTCTATTTCCTCTAACCACTCCATTAGTAACCCCCTCGACTCTTCCCTAACATTGGACCCACTTAGGACAATATTCTAATCCAACAGTAGGCACAAGATCTCATACCCTTTGAATATTCCTTCAGATCATATGCCCACTATAGATCTACATTAAATTGTGACCCTACTAACACATCGTTCCACCTAGGAGTCCTCATCAACATGTAGCAACCAATCAAATTCAAGCACATCAGAAAAGAGGACCACCTGACAGAGCCCAAAGATAAAGCAAGATCGATGGTCATCTCAAGATCTCATACCTCTAACAAAACCCTTGCGAAGACATGACAATCATTGATCCTCAAATGACTGTCAAAACCTTTGACCACCAAAAGAGCCTGCTCCCACTGATAAGAAATGACTCATTCATAAGTGGACCAATTAGAAAATGCAAACTGTGTACACCTGGCAATGGACCCACTGAGAAACCTTGGCATCTAATCGGATGACTGTCTCAAGATTGCAAGCCTCTGATAGATTCAATGGGAATTTATGATAGCCATTAATCTTCTCTAACTGGGACCCCACATAAATAACTTAACCCTAGAAGTCTTAGTGAATGTGCAGCCAAAGGAAATTCTCTTAGTCACTGAATAGAACTCTTAACCTTGGTTAAGTCTGAAGAATATGCGAGCAAGGCATTCATAGAATCACTAAACTAAAAGTCCAACTTGGGGTCTCAGTTAGCAAATTCCTGACTAAATGTAATCCGTGAAGTTGCTGAATGTTTTAGGGCACTGCCATTTTATCTTGTGACTAAGAAAAACACTGCAGTCCCTAGTTCACTGAAAGAAAAAGGTAACCGCTGGAAGAATAAGAGAACTAGCCACCGAAGGAAGAATACACACATGGGAAATTGGGGCTTTAAGTGGCTGATAAAGTAACAAAGAATTATAATAGGCCAAAGGGAATTCTAGGGTTTTTCTTGGCACAACAGCTACTTTTATGAAATTTTGGACTTACAGACCAGAGGATAGAACAAATTGTAGAGGCCAGAGAACAAGTCATAAAGTCATGAAAATTTTAGGGGTGCTCGGTAGGGGAAAAATGTAGGCCTTGTGAGAGATTTAGCTGAATTTGTATGAAACAAGAAGATTTGGGTAACATTTTGGTGATTTCTATTGGATGTTAGCCTGCTAGACATGGAAAACCAGTGGCCTTAACATATCCATCAGGCATGGGGTCATCTCAGGAACACAAAACTTTGATAGAGAGACAAAACTAAAAACCAGAAGGACAACTGTGCACAAGCACTTCTTGAAAAAAAAGGAACTAAGCTAGAAAGCTAGAAGAAAGCAGGAAAGACTAACCTAACCTAAAATAACTAGTTACAGAAACCTAGTCAAACAAAACCATTCACTAGTTGTGAAAAATAGCTACCTTTCCTCATTAGGATATTTTGCATTGGACTCATGAGGATGGCTACAAAAATATGAGGCACACAAAAATTTGTCAAATAATTATTAACTACCTTTGCAAAGGTAGGATCAAGTTTACCTTCCTCTAATTGATCATATGGAGGGGCCTTGGTAAACTCCTTCTGTGCCAAGTATCTGATTGGACAGCCCCTTGAAAGTCTAAAGGCAGGACCTTCCTTGATAGCTTCTTCTTTATTTTCATGGTTGCCCTTCATCATGGATAGCCATGTCAACCTCTTATCTGTGGACAAGGGACTGTCATCCTCCTCAACTTTTAAAAAATCCAAGAGATGATCAAAGTTGTCAATACCCTAAAGTTTTGGAACTAGCTCCAACTCTTGCTCATGTAGCAGTCTCTCAGAAAGAGAGCAATCCAAAACTAGGCCTCCTTCTATAGGCACATAACTTTGAACCTCTACTCCAAGGAATAGGGATTCATCATTCAATTTGTTACAAAAGACCTCTATGATATTGGACAAATCATGCTCTTCAAGGATTTTATCTATGTTCTTTTCTTGGAAAAACTCCTCCATAACTTTATCATTCTACTCAAAAAAACTAGGCAGCTCATCTAATAAAAGCATAGCATCCTCTTCTATATCAACCTCCTGTTGATGGTGAACCTATTGTTTTGATTGACCTTCAGCCATAGGTAATGGCATGGCCTCCTTTTCATCATCAACAAATAGGGGGAGCTCATCAAAAAAACCAACCAAGAGCTTAGGCTAAGCATCAATCCTCACCTCCTCACCCTGCAAGTTTACTTCACCATAGTCATCACTTTGCACTAATACCTCAGACTTCTTCTCCTCTTCTTCAAATGAAAGCTCATTTACCATAAGTCCTTGCTCAGACACTAGACTATTATCTTTGAAAAGATCTAGCATCTAACAGCCAGGAGGTAGAGTCCATTGGGGAATCCACAACACTTCATCATCCTGAAAGACCAAAGGGGCCTCTTGAGATAAACAACTTTCTTCAACAGACTACTCTTGTAGAGTGGTAGACTAAATCTCAAGTACAGGCTCCTATAAGGAAATTTTTTCCTTAAAACTTGGGATATGAAATTGAGGGGGGCCAAAGGGAGACATAGAAAGCATACTTGTCTTGAAGCTTGGAAAACTAAAGGCCCTATCATCTTGGTGTTGGTCTCTTGCAGCTGGCTCTATCTCAATATAATCTTTAGACTGTTGCCAACCACAATAAGGTTGCAACTGCTCCAAAATAGGCTCAGTTTTTTTAAGGGTGTCCCTAAAACTTGGAAATGAGCACCTTGTATGCTCTTCATGTGTAGGCTCTTGAGGAAAATGGGTCCTCTAGCTTTGAATTTTAGTCTAAGAGCCTCTTGTTGAGAAATTTGTGATCTCAACCTTGCTGTCTCAATGTCAGCTTGGTGTTTGATCTCTTCTTGAAATTGTCTTACTTGTTGCTCATCAACAAGAACCTCTGCCACTTGGTGGGGAATTTTCTCCTACTCATATCCTTGAACTTCTATCTCCTGCCGCTCTCTGATCTTAGACACTTGCTTAATTAAATCAAGAAATAGGTTCTTGGTCTCTTCTTGCTCTTTCATAAAGTCTAGGCTCTGAATCCATTGCCAATTAGGTTGAGAAGGGTTGGGTGGGTGGTAAGAAGGATGGGGCAACTAGATTTTCATTTTTTGTTGTTCCCTTTGTGCCCATGATCCATCTTGGTGGAGGGCTCTTTCATAATCTTGCACAAGGGCAAAATCATTTGGGGCATGCTGGATATAATGATGGCCTTGTATTGTATGTAAGCTTGGAATAAAAGGAGGCTTTAGGTGGCTTTGATAAGGCTGATGACCAGCCCATTGAGCATTATTCTCATAACAGGATGGTGAGTAACCTGATTGTCCATAATAACTTGACATGTCTACTCATGCAATTAGCTGGAATTTGAATATGAAAGATTTGAAACATACCAGCACTTGATCTTTGAAACTAGTAGACTTTCAAGAGTCACTAGATATGCAGAAAAATGACCTCTTCTAGGTCTGTAACTTGTTGGATGCATATCAAGAGCAGCAATAACTATAAAAATTATGAACTCTTGGTCCCACCGGGAATGCTAAAATTGTTATACACTAAGTTTGCACCCTTGTTTCAAGCTCTCGTAGTCTTGATAACCTAGTATAAAATGGGAATCATCTCCAGGTTGTGGGACCTATGCTAACTAAGATGAGACCTCTAGGTTCTAGGCTGGTTCCTCTTGGATAATCACCTTAATTTTCTTCTTGACATGAAAGTAAAACTTTTTGAGGGAAAGGGATAGAAGGAGTGCTTGAAAGGGAAATAACTTGAAAAGCAAACTACCTACTAGGTGATGCACCAAAATTAGGGTTTGGATCTAAGTATAGAGGAATGAAATCAATGAAAGGCTTAGGTCTAGTAGGTCACAAATTATTGAATAGGCTTGCATAAGTGTTTCATAGGAGGGCCTGAACATAAGACACAACTTATGACCTACAAGCAAACATTTACTTCTGCAACTCTATGTAGGATTGAGACAAGACTGTTAGGGGGGTGAAGTATACCCACAAAAATATCTAAATCAGATCAAACACAATAACACACACAATTACAAAAAGTAAGAGGGATCAGGAACAATAAGATATCATTGAAAATGCCATATCCTTTAATCCAATAAGAGATAATACAAACAAGGAAGCATGGGATATGAAGGATTGTCACAAAATACCTCTACAATGTTTTTATTATCAATGGGAACTTTAAAACTATATAAAATAGAGGGTAGAAATGATACCATAGATGACCCTTAAGAAAAGATGAATTTCTTCTACAATTGTTCAACTCTGAGCTCAAAAGCTCCAAAAATACAATATATACATACTCAACTGCACGCAGGCAGGAATCAAAAACCTAACTAGGGTTATAGAAGATTTTCATTAGAAAAAAATCTAACCCTAACCATCAAATTTGATCATAAAATACATCTCTATAACACTATGGCTGATCATATATTTGTTTACATGCCCATCTTTGTACTACATCAACCTGCAGACAAGCAACTTGGATTCATCCACTTTCCTACACAAAGTCTTTCCATGAATGCATAACTGGTACCCTCCCTAAGACAAGAACTGACCCATGATGGCCACCTAGACTTCCTCATCATCTTCCTTCAACTACAAATGTCCTGGAGACATAAATTCTCTGAACTACCTCATCGCCTGCGGCTTGCAAATCAAATACTGGCAAAAAACCCTCTTAGACACATTTGAATTTGAAAACTAACGACTAGCCAATCATTTTAAAATGTGACTGTCGATGTCAAACCCCTTTGGGAGATGAATGGCTATGATGCACTGAGAAACAACTTAAAATCCCCCTCTGACAAGTCAAATGCCACCGTGGAAGTCAGCGGCCAATGAGAAGTGAGAAAATTAACATGTCAGCACATTTGGACCCACCTTGACCTTCCTCTCCTTTAAGTCATTCAGAAACTACGCTACTGAAGACCCTTTCTCATTCACAAAATCCTTCTCTTAACCCTGGTCTGGTTAAGCAATTCAGTGAACAAGGCATTTCACTGAATCGCTAGGTCTTTTAACTAACCCTAGCTCTATTAAGAAAACACAAGAATTCCTTCAATCGTCGAGTCACTTAATACTTTCCTAACCCTAGGCCTCAAAAACCACATGTCACCTTTCTATTTTCTCAAGCCACTCCATCAGCAACCACCTCAGCTCTTCCCTGACATCAGACCCACTTAAGAAAAGATTCTAATCAAATGGTGGGCACAAGATCTCATACCCTTCGAATATTCCTTCAGATCATACACCTGTTGTAGATCTACATTAAATTGTGACCCTATTGACACATCGGTCCACTTGGGAGTCCTCATCAACACATGGAAACCAATCAAATTTAAGCACATCAAAAAAGAGGACACACCTGACAGAGCCCGAGATAAAGCAAGATCGACAGTCATCTCAAGATCTCATACCTTTGACAAAACCCTTGCAAAGACATGACAGCCATTGATCCTCAAACAACTGTCAGAACCTCTGACTACCAAAAGAGCCCAGTCCCACTGACAAGAAATGACTCATTCATAAGTGGACCAATTAGAAAATGCAAATTGTGTACACCTGGCAGTGGACCCACTGAGAAACCTCAACATCTAATCAGATGGCTATCTCAAGATCGCAAGCCTTTGATAGATTCAATGTGAATTCACGATAGCTATTGATCTTCTCTAACTAGGACCCCACATAAATCACTTAACCCTAGAAGTCTTAGCAAATGCGCGGCCAAAGGAAATTCGCTCAGTCACTAAATAGAATTCTTAACCTCGGTTAAGTCTAAAGAATATGCAAACAAGGCATTCAAAGAATCGCTAAACCAAAAGTCCAACCTGGGGTCTTAGTTAGTGAATACCTGACTGAAGGCAATCTGTGAAGTTGCTAAATGTTTGAGGGCACTGCCATTTTATCTCATGACTAAGAAAAACACTGTAGTCACCAGTTCATCGAAAGGAAAAGGTAACCATCGAAAGAATAAGATAACTTGCAACTGAAGGAAGAATACACACATGGGAAATTGGGGCTTTAAGTGGCTGATAAAGTAACAAAGAATTATAATAGGGCAAAGGGAATTCTAGGGCTTTTCTTGGCACAACGACTACTTTTATGAAATTTTGGACTTACAGATGAGAGGATAGAACAAATTGTAGAGGCCAGAGAACAAGTCATAAAGTCATGAAAATTTTAGGGGTGCTCGGCAGGGGAAATATATAGGCCTTGGGAGAGATTTAGCCAAATTTGTATGAAACAAGAAAATTTGGGTAACAGTGACTAAGTAAAGAGTTTGTGCTATACATTGGAACTGATCTAGACAGCAGGTCAAAGTGCAGCTCACCAAGATTCAGACATAGTGTGTATCTGTTATTCAGAAGGTTGTAGCCTTCACCCCTTTGAGCAGTGTGCTCTTGGACAGTGCATCCTCACCCCTAATAGGGTAAATTGTAAAAGACTCCTAACAGGGTCTGACCCTTGACAAGGTCACCGCACTAAATGTATTGTAATTACAAATCCTAATAGGGTTAAGGATCTTCTAACAAGGATCATAAAACACTAGTGCAGATTATTAGTTGTGTCAATTCCCACCTAGATTTTTACCTATTTAGGTTTCCTTGTAGCCAAAATATTGGTGTTGTGTTCAAGTGTTCTTTCATTGTGTTTATGCTTTATGTTTAAGTATACTTAATTGCATAAATAATTGAAACTTGTAGATAAATGATTCACCCCCCCTCCCCCCTCTCAGTTATTTCTTGGGACTATTCCTAAAAATTGGTATCAGAGCCAAATACCTCAGAGAGAAATTTTAATAGCTCGAGGTTGATCAGATGGCATTATTCAAAAAAGAAAGTCTTAAGTTTGATGGAGAGAATTATCTTGACTAGAATAAGAAGATGGAGACACATTTACAATGCATTGCTTTTGAGGTTTTTGATGTAACTATCAAAGAAGTCAAGATCCCTGCTTTAACAAATCTTACAAAATATGATGCTACTGAGAAGCACAAGGAATTGTTTCATTAGAATGCTATAGTCAAAGAAGCCCTTATCATTGCCCTATTTGATAGTGATTTTTTAGAAATAAAGAAAGTAGATACAACCCACAAGATATGGAAGCACCTAGAAGACATATTTGAAGGAGATAAACAAGAAAATGATGCACACAGAAAAACTTGGAAGAAAAGAGACAATGCATTAGAGATGCTACCTGAAGAAAACATCAGAGCTTACAACCAAAGGATTAATGAAGTGGTTGTAGGAATCAGGAACAATGGTGGAGAGATCTTGGAAGAAGACATTATGGAGAAGTTGATGACCACTCTCACAGAAGAGTATGGAAACAAGATCAACATCCTTGATGAGACCATGTAGCTTACATCAAATTTCAAAAGAGAGACCTTGATCAGAAAAAATTCATCTTTTGAGATTTCAAGATTGAAGACAAAACTTAAAAGTGAGACAACCTTCAAAGCATCAATCCATGGTAAGAAATTTGCAAGCACTTCTGGTAATTTTGATGAAGAGAAAGCACTAGATGATTTCATTGCTATGATTGCTAAAACAGAAAAGAAAGGAAAAGGGAAATATGAAGGTCAATTTCCATTTAAATGCTTTTCATGTAATAAGATTGGTCACTTTGCATCTAAGTGTCCTACAAGAGCTAAAAAGTTCAAAAATGACTACAAGCCTAAGTATTCAAAGGAATGTTACTATGCTAGAGATGGAGTATCAGATGATGATTCAGCTTAAGATGAAATTTTATTCATTGCTATTATAGAGAAAATGAATAATGGAGATGAGAAAAAGGAAGAAAAGTTAGCTTTGATCTCACAAGAAGACATAAGGACAGATTGCATCATAGACAGTGGTTGTTCCCATCACATGATAGGTGATAAAGATAGGTTTGTTCATTTAGATAAGTACAATCTTGGCATGGTTAGATTTGGAGATAACACTCCTAAACCTATCATTGGTAGAGGAGCTATCACATTGGATGGAAAGAACAACACTGACAATGTTCTCTATGTAGATGGTCTGAAGCATAACCTTCTTAGTGTTGGATAGTTACTTGAAAAAGGCTACCAGTTGGAGTTCAAAGACAACAAGTGTATCATTAACAACAAGGATGGTGTTATGATTGCATCAGGCTCAAAGAGGGTAAGTGCACAAAGATGGGGGACCAAAAAGGGGGTATAAGATGCCACTTTTTTCTTGAAATCAACAAACTTTGAACTTCAACAAGAAATTGAAGATAGTTAGACACAAAATTTTAAGATGCAACAAAAACAAGAGTTGTAATACTCTAAATCTAGTTCCTAAACTACAAACTTATTTTTAAAATGGTGCAGATTAAGGCCCTCAAAAAGGGGGAGCACAAAAAGTGGTCCTATTTTTTGTCCAAAAACATAACATAGCATCTAGTGTGCTCCCCCTAAAATGTTAACTTTTTTTTTGAATTTTTTTAATCTCTCTAGTGAGAAGTTAGCTAACACCATGTAGTTTATCCCAAATTTTTTTGGTAAATTTTTTATGAATGTATAATTTTTGATGAATTTACGAGTGCACACGTCCTAAAAAATTGAAATTTCTGTGTGCTCCCCCTAGAAATTATTTAAAACTAATCAAAAATTAAATTTTTTTTTTTTAAAGTGTGTAGAATGGAGTCTAGTTTCAAAAAATGTAACTTATTGCAAAATTCGATGAACGGGTCAAAGTCTATGCCCAAAATATTGCATGTTGGTTTTTTACAAAAAATGGACATACACACAAAAGAAATTAGAGTTGAAAAACTTAACATAATTAGAATTCAAAATAAATTATATGCTTAGATAGCTAATAGAGAGATCTGCAATATCACATCATTTGATTTTTACGTTCTTGAACCACGAGTAAACCTGAAAAGGAGCACACAAAAAAAGATGTCATTCTTTTGTATGTCTATTGGAAAACACGTCTTAGGCCTGGGTGGTCCCATAATAGTGTGTCCCACTTTTTTAGACATGCTGATTTTTGCTAAAATAACACATTTTTAATAAAATATGACATGATTTAAACCTTGAGAGGTTCCATTTGAAGGAATTAATTACAAATAGTTAGTTCAAAATGGAGTCTCCTTCACACCTATTAAAATGGTGACAAAAAATTACTTCAACTTTATGTTTTGGCAGATCAAATGAATCCATTTGAAAAACCTATCTATTTAGTATGATGCTATTCGGAACAAGCTTTCTAATGAATATAATTTTAATACATATTGAGTTCATTACCACTTTTAAATATTACTTTAACTAAACATAGGTTGTTTGGTCATTCAACAACCTGTCTCTTCAAGACTCTGGAGAAAATAGTAAATTATGAAAAATATGTAGGAAAAGAGTATTTGTGTTACCTTTCTATAAAAAAAGGAAAAATGAATTTTGATATACATAGATCAAGTTAGAGCAATCCAAGTGACCTTATGTCTAAATTACAGTTACTATCACTTTAGAACTTAATAAACTATGAAATATTGACCCAAAATGAATGAAACCAATTGCATCATTTAGATATTGAAGTTACAAATATAATCTTGAAAGAATTATAACGTTATCATATTTTTAAAAAAAAGTTATCTTGATCCAAGTGATAGTAACTCATTAAAACCATAGGTTTTCAAAGAAACCACTTTTCGAAGGAGAAGGAAAAATGAATTTTAATTTTATTTTTTTAAATATATCTAGAAACTAGAAATAAAATTTTAAAAGCCTCTAGTTTACATCATCTTAAAATTCCTAATAGTTTTGCGGCAACAGGTGTTTGAAAGTGAAGTTTTTTCTCAGAATGTTGATCTTTGTGTCAAAGTTGGCCAAAAAGTGGGACACACTATTGTGGGACCACCTGCCTATTTTAGTCATCCAAGCCTTTGGGTTGGATCTCCAAGGAAAATCCAAGACTTAGGATTGGTAAATTCAAATCCTTTACAAAGCACAGATGCCCTATAGGGAATGTGCCCTATGTAAGATATAGAGTCACATAGTCATAAGAAATATTCAAAGTGGCAGGAAGAGACAGAGAGAGAGAGGGATAGAGAGAGAGAGTGCTCCCTCTCTATCTCTCTCCCTCCCCATACTCACTCTCCTTCTCTCCCCCTTATCACTCTCTCTCTAACCTTTTGTATCTCTCTCTCCCTTCTCTCCTTTGTCTCTATCTCTGTCTGTCTCTGTCTCTGTCTCTGTCTCTGTGTCTCTCTCTGTCTGTCTATCTGTCTGTCTATCTGTCTCTCTCTCTCTATCTTTGTCTCTGTCTCTGTCTCTGTCTCTATCTCTGTCTTTGTCTCTCTCTCTCTGTCTGTCTGTCTGTCTGTCTGTCTGTCTGTCTGTCTGTCTGTCTGTCTGTCTGTCTGTCTGTCTCTCTCTCTCTCTCTCTCTCTCTCTCTCTCTCTCTCTCTCTCTCTCTCTCTCTCTCTCTCTCTCTCTCTCTCTCTCTCTCTCTCTCTCTCTCTCTCTCTCTCTCTCTCTCTCTCTCTCTCTCTCTCTCTTCCCTTATCCTCCTCTCTTTCCTACTCTCTCCATTTCCCCTTCTCTGTCTCTGTCTCTATTTCTGTCTCTGTCTCTCTGTCTCTCTGTTTGTCTATCTGTCTGTCTGTCTGTCTGTCTCTCTATCTCTCTGTCTCTCTCTGTCTCTCTCTCTCTCCCCTACTCTCTCCCTTTCACTTTCTCTATCTCTCCTTCCCCTTCTCTCCTACTCTCTCTCTCTCTCTCTCTCTACCCCCCCCTTTTCATTGTTTTACATGGGGCATGTGTGTTGTAGGGTGCACGCCCTATTTAAGACTATGCATAACTTCTTTTTTGTTTTGTATAGGGCATACGCCCTATAGCGGACTCATGCTATGTAAAAATAGAAGAAATAGTCTTATTTGCCAAGGATCTCGTGAAAGAGGCCCACTTTTTCTTTTGCTATCTGAATTATGTGTTTTCTCTGACAAGTTTTCACTTTTCATGGTGTTGATAGTGACAAATCAACATCATTTTGCATGATAGTGACAAGTTTTTGGTTTGCACCATCGTGAAAGTCAATTATTGGAATAAAAAAGACAAAAAGAGATTGAGGTATGTTTTTATTTTTTTACATGTCAAATGTGAATAAAGAGTGTTTTGGTTTATAATGGGTATGATATAGACTTGTTCAATACATAATTTGGTATAAGTGTAATAAATTTATATTATAATTTGTCATATTGTAAGAGGTTTATATTATAATTTGACTAATTGGTTTACATTTATATTATATTTTTAAAATTGTAATCAATTGATATGTAGAAATCATCATCATGCCAAGGAAATGAGCAAATAATTTAACACTGGAAGAGAATGAAAGAGACAAAGAGAAGAAAAGGGAAAGAATTAGATACCATAGAAGAAGATTTTTCTTTGGATGAGGAACATGAAACATCAATACAAGGTAAGAGACAATTGGAATTGGAATAAAAAAGACAATGAATGAGAAACTTGTGTGCAATGAGACAATTGAATTATGAAGATGCAGGGACATCATCTACGAGTTCTCAAGTTCAAGAGACATCATCATCCAATGTTTGAGGCACACCATTGTCTACTTTTGAAGTTGGAGGCACACTAATGTATCATGTTGAAGGCACACCATTGTCTACTTTTGAAGGTGTGGACACACTCTTCTATCATGTTGAAGGCACACCATTATCTACATCCCAAGGTGTAGGCACAACATCATCTCATGTTGAAGGCACTCAAGATGGTATGCAATTCACACATAATGTTTTTGATGCTCCTAGAATTATTAAATATAGAAAGCCAAAATATTTGATTGATATTGATTCTAACATTTTTCAAGCAATGCCTGAAAAGATTCCCAAGTGTACTTGTCAAAGAAATGTTAATCGTATTTGGAGGTCATTTTTTGAGAATTTAAACATGACAGGAAGATGTCAACTATTTGTTGAAATGATGAGAAATATGAAATTTAGGCCCATCATCAAGATTCTTGGGCTAAGAATGATGGACGAGTCAAGTGAAAAATCTATTGTAAAGAATCTAATGACGGCATATGAGAGTGTGGGTTCTACATCATGCACGAAAGATAGTAATGTCACACGATGTGTACTTACATCAATGATAGTAAGCACTCAAATGAAGAAATCTTGACTCATTAGAAAGACAAGAAAAACATTGAAAATAAGTAGAAAGTCTCTAATGAGAGGCCTAGGAAGATGTCAAAGAGTGGAAGATCCAGACATCAATGAGTTATGGGCATTTTTCGGTAGACTACCACAAAAAGATAAAGTAATTGTTGAAGCTTTGAAATCCTTGATTGAAGAATTTTGGAAGAATAATACATGAGTATCTCCTAATCAAAGAGATGTTGTAAGAAGGAGGATTGGTAGTCAAATTCATGTTCCACATCCAAAACATTTTTTGGATTCAACTCAAACACAATTCTTTGCAAAATTTATGCATATGTATCCTTAAATTAAAATTAGTCAGAGATATTTTGAAATGTGTAAACCTTTTTATGTCAAGATAAATCACACATGCACAACTTGTTGTTGTAGGGTACATATTGAATTTTGTAACCATTTTGAAGTTTATAGGAATATATGTGTAGTTTTGCACTCTAACAATGTTTTGCAGGATTGTAACATAAATGTCCCACCTAGATCTTCAAGAGAATTGATATCTACCATTTTATGTGAAAGAGCAGATGGTCAACAATTCTACAAGCTCTCATGCTTGAATGGTTCATGCATAGATTGCGGAGGTTTGTGACATTTTCCAATTTGTCAACATATGGAGAGTACGCATGCAATCGGTAACAAAATAGTGGAATTTGGAAAATATAAGACTGTGAGATACAATCTAAAATATGGAAAAGAGGCTAAAAGATGCGATTTAGTAATTGAAAAAATTCCAATGTATCAGTTCATGGACATTTTTTGTAAAAAAAATATTTATGAGTATGCAAGGCATACATAGAGAGTACGATGGTTGGATATGCAGTCCAAGTTGTGCAAGGACACATTCCCACTTGATACCATTGTTTTAGTTGTGGACTTTGCAGAGAACTACACACTACAACCATAGAATGAGGTGCAAGCAAAGTATTATAGCTCTCAACAGGTTGCTATATTTTTTCATATAGCATTCATGCGTGCGCTAGATAGTACATAGGAGAACATGAAGATATTGAAGGAGTATCATTTTTATATCAGTGATAATCACTCACATTATACAGAGTTTGTACATGGTTGATTTCAACTATTTTATGGTCATTTGGCAAACAGGGGCATAAAATATCATCAACATATCATTTGGTCAGATAATTGTTCATCCCAATTCATGAATTCTCAGATGTTTTATTCGTTGTGCAGGATGCATAAGATTACTCAAATTTAATATATGTGGAATTTCACAGAGGCCAGTCATGGAAAGGGAGAGCACGATGGTGCAAGTGCATTATTAAAAGAGCCTTAGCATGTGAAGAATTAAAGTACAAAGAGAAAGAAACATTGTTAGATGCGGGATGTATTGTCCAGTGGTGTAATGCTACAATGGGTCTAGGTAATGAAGGTGAGTCTATGATTCATAGATATTTTTGGTTGATGGATGAAACTAACATTGCACCATATGAGGATTGTTGTACATTGACAGGATTGAGTGAGCTACACTCTTTTAAAAGTTGTAATGCAGGTTCATGGACTATCCATACACGACATATGGTGTGCTTTTGTTCATCATGTGTTGATGAAGATTGGGATGGGTGTGAGTCAAAGGAATGGGTTGACGAATGGTATACACATATTTTGAGTCCACTTGCCTCCTATCATCCACATGAATCACTACAACTGACATAAATGGAATCATCCATTGACTTTGATTGCTTATCTGATCTAGTACAACCAGGTCTATATTTTCCACATACAAATAATCTCAAATTTAGTACTTTATCATAAATATTTAGTAAACTAATGTCCTTATTATGTTTATATCATTACAGGCCATGTTTTTGTTGTTATTTCACTTGAAGACAATGAAGAAGGGACATATTATTATTTGTGTCATTGTGTAGAGGAAAAAAAAAAATTAGATCACTCAGTTATCGATGGTAAAGAATTAGAATACCCTATAGGAGCAATGGTTGTAACTGGTACATGACTTAGACGGTATGCTATAAAGAACCCTAGGTTGTGGTTGTTCAAGGATTGGGAGACACACAGAAGGATTCTTCATTATTCAAACCTCATCGTTGCATCAAATGTCCACTTAATCAGATATGGGGGAAGACCGCAAAATAAAACTCTTTGGAAGGTTCATGAGTCAGACCGCAAGGCAATACTTGAGACAATCAAGGGTAGGGCAGACCCAATTAGTTCATTGGACTAAATGGAGATACAAAATATCATAACATGTCAAATTTATATAGCACCGTAAATTGGGTGGACTGTAAATTGCTCATGCTTTACCCCGTATGTATAATAGGAAGTTTGTAACATTTAATGACAACCTTTCTCTTCTATTTTTTGGGGCAATACCGGAAGGTTTTCTTTGCTTAGCTCTTTCCTCTTGTGCTCCTATTGAGTTGAGTTGTAAAAATATTTCTCATTATTAATAAAAAAAACTTTATAATAGAAATCTTATATTTAAGAGATTTTTCAAAGCATACATAGCATAAGTCATATATTCTTTACATACACTAAGATCCCAGATGAGCATTAAATTCCACACATAAACCGAAGCCAAAACCAACTTCTAAACAAGCCTGCCATAAACACCATGTTGAAAAAACCTAAAATCTTCCAATAAAAGCTAACCCAAAGTAGTAGGAAACTTGGTAACAGCCTTACTTCCTTCAGAAGCAACATGCCTAGCCAACTCTCTAGGCAAAACAAACTTGACATCAATCTCAATTTCTCTGGAGGAAAGTGTCATGATCTTGTTATATTTTAGCAGAGAAGTAGCCTCGGGAGTAATCTTATAAAAAATATCAATCATGAAGCTCTCCATGATATCCATGGTAGCATTGGATATTCCCTTGGAGGGATGCACTTGTTTCAACACCTTGTATATTAACCTTTTGTAACTTCCTACACTTCTCTTCCTCTTCTTTTTCTTATTCTCTTCCTTTTGAACATCACTTTCTTTTCTTTTCTTAGCTTTGGAGAATCCTTTACTTCATTCTCTCCTTTCATGCCATCTGCTTTAAGACCCAAAACCCCCTAGGAACTAGGGCTCACCCAATGTCTCATCTCCCAGCACCATAGAAATTGAACGAAAGTTGATTCACCATCATTTGACCATCCTATGATGGATTCATGCATAAAATACCCCCCTCCAATGGCTAGAACATCTACTATTTTACCCTTGCACCAATTTCATGACCCTTATGCACCCTTCAAACTCATCAAACTCCTTCTATCCTTGAAATATTTCATGACCCTTATGCACCCTTCAAATTAATGTCTTCTCTGGGAGGAAGATTATAATCTCCATATTTGCACAAGCCTTGAAATATTTTCATCATCATCGCTCTCCACCTCCACTCTCTCAATTTAGTCCTCTCCCTCTCCGCTGCACTCAGCTTAGCCATCCTTACCTACTCTTTAACAAAGATTCTCCAAAATTTGTATACAAAGGCATCCTATAGGAAAAAATGAAAAGTTTCCCAAAGAATATCCTATAGATTTTGACCAATTGAGGAAGCAAAAAATAAGTGAATAAGCAATTGGCAACCAACCACAGAGAAATTACAAGACTTTGAAAAAAAAATTTCTTTCTTGATGCTGAACTCATTTGATGTGGCTGTATATGATATGTATGTTGTACTTTACAAAGTGTTTTATGATTATCTAATTTCAACTTATTATATGATCCAGCTGAGTGTTGACTCAGTCATTATATATGGTATGTTTTACTTTTTTTTTTTGAGAACTAATGCTTCTAGTGAATCCAAATTTAGTTGTTATAAAGATGAGATGTTAGTGAATGACTTCTTCCTAATACTACTCTTCCACCAGATCCAAATTTCAACCCTTTTGTGGATCTACAGGCTCAATCGCGAGCCCATGGGATTGGCCAAGAGAAAACTATGATTGTATATCAACTGATTACAAAATGTTCATTTGGGGAGAAAATATTGCAACGATCAAGAAGAAAATTGGCTATGGAAAATCTAGTTATGAATTCTGTTAAGAATGAAACTATTAAGGAATTGCATGATATATTACTCAACGGTGAAAGGAATATCCTTGAAATGTAAGTTCATTGCCACCTTTGGCAAGGCAGTCTCACTCCTCATTTTACAACAAAGGGCAGCCATCTATGGTCCAAGGTTTTAATTCAACTGACAAGTGGAGAGCTTCTCAAGGTATTGATCTCTTTCATAGAGAAGTTCCTACTTCATCTCAAGGTTCTCGTTTAGGTGACCAACTCCTTTGAGGTCCAAAAATAGACCCATTAATTTCCCAAATTGGTTCATTAGTAGGCAAAGAATTTGGTCATGCACTTCATTCTAGCACCACAAATATTTCTATTAGAAATGACTATTCATCAATGGCCTTGCATTTATGGGACTTGGGCATTATCCTTGAAATGTAAGTTCATTGCCACATTTGGCAAGGCAGTCTCACTCCTCATTTTACAACAAAGGGCAGCCATCTATGGTCCAAGGTTTTAATTCAGCTGACAAGTGGAGAGCTCCTCAAGGTACTGATCTCTTTCATAGAGAAGTTCTTGCTTCATCTCGAGGTTCTCATTTAGCTGACCAAATCCTTTGAGGTCCACAAATAGACCCATTAATTTCCCAAATTGGTTCGTTAGCAGGAAAAGAATTTTTTCATGCACTTCATTCTAGGTCCACTACTTCCAGAGACTTGATTTTAAATGGAGACTGTGTGTTCCCAAACATGCCCCAGTCGAGCAGATGAACAATATGTTTCTTGAGTAAAGAAGATAGTGGTTTATTAAAGCATTTACATTATCCCACTTGCTATCATTTAATACTTTTTGAGGCTTGCTAGCTGCTTCTGTATGAGATTTCTGTAATATATAATGTCCTCATGCAAGTACATGCCATGCATAGTTGTTTGATCACTGCCAATGACTCTATGCTGAAGTGTCCCTCAAGGTTCCTTAAGCATGAAATCAGTGATTTTTGTGGGGTCGTATCTCAGAGCTCGTGTGAGGTAGCAAGTATCTATCAATTGCAATGGGACCATGTTGCCGGGGCTTACAAAAGTTTGTCTCAGTTTTTGGAGATTCAACTTCATTTAAAATTGGCAACACATTCTTGGTCGGTGTCAGAATTCAAAGTGTTCGTCAGCTAAAATGGCCAACATTGCATATCTTTCCAACCGTCGGTTGTAGCATTGAACTGTCTATTCCAGTAGCTCTAGATGGCTAGGTAAATACTAGTGGAAACCTCATTCACCATGCCCAGTCATTTGATCCTCGCCGATGACTCTGTGCTAAAGTGTCCCTCAAGGTCCCTTAAGCATGGAATCAAAAAATTTTGTGGGGTCATATCTCGAAGCTCATGCAAGGTAGAATAGATCCATCAATTTCTATGAGACCATGTTGCTAGGGCCTACAAAAGCCTATCTTAGTTTTTGGAGATTCAACTTCATTTAAATTCACCAACACATTCTCAGTTGGTGTCAAAACTCAAAGTGTTCCTTAGCTAAAATGGCCAATGTTGCATATCTTTCCAACCGTCAGTCATAGCATCAAACCATCTATTCCAATAGCTTTGGATGGCTAGGTAAATGCTAGTGGCAACCTCATTTGCCATGCACAGTCGTTCAATCCCTGTCGATGACTCTGTGCTAAAGTTTCCCTTAAGGTCCCTTAAGCATAGAATCGACAATCTTTGTAGGGTCATATCTTAGAGTTCATGTGAGGTAGAATTGATCTATCAGTTGCTATGAGACCATGTTGCTAGAGTCTACAAAAGCCTATCTCAGTTTTCAGAGATTTAACTTCATTTAAATTTGGCAACACATTCTCAATTGGTGTTAGAATTCAAAGTGTTCCTTAGCTGAAATGACCAACCTTGCATATCTTTCCAACCATTAGTCATAGCATTGAACCATCTATTCCAACAACTCTAGATGGCCAGGTAAATGCTAGTGGAAACCTCATTCACCACACATAGTTGTTTGATCCCCGCTAATGACTTCATGCTGAAGTGTCCCTCAAGGTCCCTTAAGCATTGAATCAATGATCTTTGTGGGGTCATATGTCAGAGCTCATGCTAGGTAGAATCGATCTATCAGTTTCCATGAGACCATGTTACTAGGATCTACAAAAGCCTGTCTCAATTTTTAGAGATTCAACTTCATTTAAATTTGACAACACATTCTTGGCTAGTGTCATAACTCAAAGTGTTCCTCAGTTGAAATGACCAACGTTGCATATCTTTCCAACCATCGGTCATAGCATTGAACCTTCTATTCCAACAACTTCAAATAACTAGGTAAACCCTAGAGGCAACCTTGTTCACCATTCACATTCGTTCAATCCCTGCTGATGACTCTATGTTGAAGTGTCCCTCAAGGTCCTGTAAGCATGGAATCGATGATCTTTGTAGGGTCATATCTTGGAGCTCATGCAAGGTAGAATCGATCTATTAGTTGCTACATGACCATGTTGCCAGGGCATAAAACATTTTTTCTCAATTTTCAGAGATTCAACTTCATTTAAATTTGGCAACACATTCTTGGTCGGTATCAGAACTCAAAGTGTTCCTCAGCTGAAATGGCCAACATTGTGTATCTTTCCAACCATTGATTTTAGCATTGAACCGTCTGTTCCAATAGCACCAGATGGCTAGGTAAATGCTAGCATAAACCTCATTTACCACACACAGTCATTTGATCCCTGCCGACGATTGTGTGCTGAAGTGTCCCTGAAGGTACCTTAAGCATGGAATCGACGATCTTTGTGGGGTCATATCTTGGAGCTCATGCAAGATAGAATCGATCCATTAATTGCTACAAGACCATGTTGCTGAGGCCTCCAAAATATTGTCTTGGTTTTCAGAGATTCAACTTCATTTAAATTTGGCAACACATTCTCGGTCGGTGTCAGAACTCAAAGTGTTCATTAGCTAAAATGACCAATGTTGTGTATCTTTCCAACTTGCGGTCATAGCATCTAACTGTCTATTCCAACATCTCTGGATGGCTAGGTAAACACTAGTGGCAACCTCATTCACCATACACAGTCATTTGATTCATGCTAACGACTCCATGCTAAATTGTCCCTCAAGGTCCCTTAAGCATAGAATCAGTTATCTTTGTAGGGTCATATCTCTAAGCTCATGTGAGGTAGAATCAATCTATTAGTTGCTACAGGACCATATTGTCAGGCCCTACAAAAGCCTATCTCAGTTTTTGGAGATTCAACTTCATTTAAATTTGGCAACACATTCTCGGTCGGTGCTAGAACTCAAAGTGTTCCTTAGCTGAAATGGCCAACATTGCGTATCTTTCCAACCATCGGTCATAGCATCGAACCATCTTTTCCAATAGCTCTGAATAGCTAAGTAAATGCTAATGGCAACCTCATTCACCATGCACAGTTGTTCGATCCCCACCAACAACTCCGTGCTAAAGTGTCCCTCAAGGTCCCTTAAGCATGGAATCAATGATCTTTGTAGGGTCATATCTCAGAGCTCATGCAAGGTAGAATCAATCCGTCAATTGTTACAAGACTATGTTATCAGGGCCTACAAAAGCCTATCTTGTTTTTTAGAGATTTAACTTCATTTAAATTTGGCAACACATTCTTGGTTGGTGTCAAAACTCAAAGTGTTTCTCAATTAAAATAACCAACCTTGTGTATCTTTCCAACCATCGGTCATAGCATCAAACCATTTGTTCCAACAACTCTGGATGGCTAGGTAAATGATAATAGAAACCTCATTCGCTATGCACAGTCATTGGATCCCCGTCGATAACTCCATGCTGAAGTGTCCCTCAAGGTGCCTTAAGCATGGAATCAGGGATCTTTGCGGAGTCATAACTCAGAGCTCGTGCTAGGTAAAATCGATCCATCAATTGCTACGAGACCATGTTGCTAGGGCTTACAAAAGCCTATCTTGGTTTTCAGAGAGTCAACTTTGTTTAAATTTGACAACACATTCTCGGTCAGTGTCAGAATTCAAAGTGTTCCTTAGCTGAAACGACCAACATTGCGTATCTTTCCAACTATTGATCATAGCATCAAACCATCTATTCCAATAGCTCCAGATGGCTAGGTAAACCCTAATGGCCACCTTGTTCACCACACACAGTCATTCAATCCCCGCCGATGACTCTGTGCTGAAGTGTCCCTCAAGGTCCTGTAAGCATGGAATCGGTGATCTTTGCGGGGTCATATCTCAGAGCTCGTGTGAGGTAGAATCAATCCTTCAGTTGCCACATGACCGTGTTGCTGAAGCCTACAAAATTTTGTCTCAGTTTTCAGAGATTCAACTTCATTTAAATTTGGCAACACATTCTCGGTCGGTGTGAGAACTAAAAGTGTTCCTCAGTTGAAATGGCCAATGTTGTGTATCTTTCCAACTATCATTCATAGCATCAAACCATCTATTCCAATAGCTCTGGATGGCTAGGTAAATGTTAGTGGAAATGTCATTCACCATGCATAGTCATTCAATCCTTGCCAATGACTCTGTGCTGAAGTGTCCCTCAAGGTCCCTTAAAAATGGAATCGGTGATCTTTGTCAGGTCATATCTCAGAGCTCATGCAAGGTAGAATCAATCCATCAATTGCTATAGGACCATGTTGCCAGGTCCTACAAAATCCTATCTTAGTTTTTAGAGATTCAACTTCATTTAAATTTGGCAACACATTCTCGATCGGTGTCAGAACTCAAAGTGTTCCTCAACTAAAATGGCCAACATTGTGTATCTTTCCAACCAATGGTCATAGCATTGAACCATCTATTCTAATAGCTCTAGATGGCTAGTTAAACACTAGTGGCAACCTCATTCACCATGTACAGTCATTCAATCCGCACCGATGACTCCGTGCTAAAGTGTCCCTCAAGGTCCCTTAAGCATGGAATTGATGATCTTTGCAGGGTCATATCTTAGAGCTTGTGCAAGGTAGAATCGATCTATTAGTTGCTACAGGACCATTTTGCCGGGGCCTACAAAAGCCTATCTCAATTTTTGGAGATTCAACTTCGTTTAAATTCGGCAACACATTATCGATTGGTGTTAGAATTCAAAGTGTTCCTCAGTTGAAACAACCAATGTTGTATATCTTTCCAACCATTGGTCGTAGCATTGAACCATATTTTCCAATACCTCCAGATGGCCAGGTAAAAGCTAGTAACAACCTCATTCACCATGCACAGTCATTCGATCCCCGCCGATGACTCCACGTTGAAGTGCCCCTCAAGGTCCCTTAAGCATGGAATCAAAAATATTTTTAGGGTCATATCTTAGAGCTCTTGTGAGGTAGAATCAATCTATTAGTTGCTATGGGACTATGTTGCTAGAGCCTACAAAATCCTGTCTTGATTTTTTGAGATTCAGCTTCGTTTAAATTGGGCAACACATTCTCAATTGGTGTCAGAACTCAAAGTGTTCCTCAGCTGAAATGGCCAACATTGCATATCTTTCCAACCGTTAGTCGTAGCATCAAACCATTTGTTCCAACAGCTCTAGATGGTTGGGTAAATACTAATGGCAACCTTGTTCACTACACACAGTCATTCGATCCCCACCGACGACTTCATGCTGAAGTGTCCCTCAAGGTCCCTTAAGCATGAAATTGATGATCTTTGTAGGGTCATATATCAGAGCTTGTGTGAGGTAGAATTGATCCGTTAGTTGCTATGGGACTATGTTACTAGGGCCGACAAAAGCCTATCTTAGTTTGTAGAGATTCAACTTCATTTAAATTTGGCAACACATTCTCTATCAGTGTCCAAACGCAAAATGTTCCTCAGCTGAAATGACCAATGTTGCATATCTTTCCAACCATCGGTCGTAGCATCAAACCATCTATTCCAACAGCTCCAAATGTCTAGCTAAATGCTAGTGGAAAACTCATTCACCATGCACAGTCATTCAATCCCCACCGATGAATTCATGCTGAAATCTCCCTCAAGGTCCCTTAAGCATGGAATCGATGATATTTGCGGGGTCATATCTCAAAGCTCATACATGGTAGAATTAATCTATTAGTTGCTACAGGACCATGTTGCTGGGGCCTACAAAAACAAATCTTGATTTTTGGAGATTCAACTTATTTAAATTTGGCAACACATTCTCGGTTGGTGTCAGAACTCAAAGTGTTCCTTAGTTCAAAAAACCAACATTGCGTATCTTTCAAACCGTCAGTCATAGCATCGAACCATTTGTTCCAATAGCTCTGAATGGTCAGGTAAACTCTAGGGGAAACCTCATTCAGCACCCATAGTCATTCAAACCCCAC
Organism: Chamaecyparis obtusa; assembly: GCA_027943335.1. NCBI lineage: Eukaryota > Viridiplantae > Streptophyta > Pinopsida > Cupressales > Cupressaceae > Chamaecyparis > Chamaecyparis obtusa. The sequence continues at coordinate 32,398 of BSBK01012659.1, forward strand.
CGACAACTCCAGGCTGAAGTGTCCCTCAATGTCTCTTAAGCATGAAATCAATGATCTTTGCAGGGTCATATCTCGGAGCTCGTACGAGGTAGAATCAATCTGTCAGGTGCTGCAGGACCATGTTGTTGGGGCCTACAAAAGTCTATCTTAGTTTTTAGCCATTCAAGTTTGTTAATATTTGGAAACACATTCTCGGTCGATGTCAAAACTCGTAGTGTTCCTCAATTCAAATGGCCAACATTGCATATCTTTCCAACCATTGGTCGTAGCATCAAATCATCTATTCCAATAGCTCCAAATGACCAAGTAAATGCTAGGGGAAACCTTGTTCAACATGCATAGTAGTTTGAACCCCGCCGACAACTCTGGGCCTAAGTGTCCCTCAAGGTCTCTTAAGCATGAAATCAATGATCTTTGCGGGGTCATATCTTAGAGCTCATGCAAGGTAGCATGGATCTATTAGATGCTATGGGACCGTGTTGCTGAGGCCTACAAAAGCCTGTCTCAATTTTTAGAGATTCAAGTTCATTTATATTTGGAAACACATTCTCATTTGATGTCAGAACTCAAAGTGTTCATCAGTTCAAACAACCAACATTGTGTATCTTTCCAACCATCGGTTGTAGCATCAAACTATTTTTTCCAACAACTTTGAATGGTCAGATAAATGCTACTGACAACCTTTTTTGGCACACACAGTCATTCGATTGACACCGATGACTCCGGCGTGAGGAGTAGGATGAGTGCAAATATGTATTCTAGTGTTTGTCATTAACAATCAGTCAGTTAGGGGACAATTAGACGTTAGTTTTTAAAAGCATAAGGTTGCACATCCACATCTGCCATAGTAATCTTATTAATAAAATAACTCTTGCCAACATTAGGGTACCCCAAGAATCCTTATATTATATTTATACATTTATGCATTCATTTCATTACTTTTGTTATTATTATAGTTAAGGAATTGACTGTTATTGAGGATAGTAACTACTATTTGTAGCACAGTCAGGAAGTTAAACATACATCGATAAACATACAAGCATAACTATAAGGTATGAGAAATTTACAAAGCAAAGACATAAACATAAACATAAATTAGTATACATCAATACACCAAACACATAAATTGCATACCTAAAACATAAAAAATATATATTCATAGGGCATGAAGTCAAATATATATGTCCAATAATGTCATACATTGAATATAATCAATACAGTAAAACTGGCTTCCTCAAAGCCAAATGGATGTACAATGTATGACTGATACAATATACAAAAAATATGTCCACTAATGCCATATAGGCATACAATCCATATTCCTAATCTAGTCCTTTCTCGCTAGGGGAAGAAAACAAATCCCAAGCTATCTTAGATCGTCGCATCGATGAAGATGTAGTGGATGCTGTAGTCTTTTGAGTGTGCTCAGTCGTCCTCCTATCTAGAATCTTTTGTAGCTCGACCTGATAAAAAAAATTAGATAGAGATAACTAATATACATCAAAATTGAATTATAAAATGACATAAAATTGAATATTGGCTTACCGCTAGCAAATAGTCACTATGTTCATCCATCGAAGGCGTATGTTGGTGATCTAGAGTCATAAGTCCCTACAACAATGATCAAAATAATAATTAAAATACATACATGGATATCATTATAAAATTTAATACAAACTATTAAAATAATAATTAAAGTTAAGTGATCTCTTTCATACCCCAGTCAGTGCTTCAGAACCAGCTACTGCTATAGCTACTCCACGATCCAAAGTACCACAGACAAAAGGAGGAGTCTCTGATGTCAAAAGTTGAAAATGAAACAAAAAAAGTAAATTATGTAGTTATCAAGATTACATATATTTTTTACAACCCTACTAATGAGTAAATTTGATGTGTGGTGTCGAAGTCGAAGCTCCAACATTCAACTAGTGCACATGTACATAGAAAATTATAAGATAATCATTCATATAAGAACATACTACTGACATGTTAATTATAATGCATTATTACATGTAGACCTATGGACTCAATGGTGACCTCACAAAGCTAGGTGAAAGAATGTAATCATCATGCCTCTGGATTTTGATCATAATTTGTCTAGTAATTTAGTCATCATTCCTTCATTAAATATTATTAAGTAAATCCAATTAATATGCAAATAAAGATACCTTAAGGAAACTTGCACGATGCCCTTTGCTATCTATTGTGAACATTGATGGTCCACTAGTGAACATCTAATGCACATGCACAATAAGTTAGGATACAATTATTCATATAATTACATAATAATAAAATATGTTAATTAAATGTTTTATTTGATACATACTTGTGGAATTGATGACGATGTGTAAAAGGGGACATTAGGATCATTGCCACTTCCACTGTCACCACCACCGCCACTGACACTCTTGCCCTGAATTTTCATCATAAACAATAGATACTAAATTAAATAGTTATTCTTTTATAAATGAAATATGATCAAAGAAATTTAATGAACTTGGAAATATTTACCTGTGTGTCAATGCCAAATGTCATATTTAGAAAGCTATTAGTCATCAATCCAGAATCCTCTTCCTCTCTCTCACCAGTACCAAATGTGCACAAGCATCCACATGACTAAAAAATATGCCCCCTCGAGGATTGACCATAGTCACCCTCAACTAAAGGAGTGGCACACTGAATGAGAGTCTATGTCAGAGCACTAATCATGCCTAGTGTGTCTCCCTCTAGATGTTCCTTCACAATGGAAGGAATACTAATATGATCTAGCTGTGGCTTGCCAATAGCATCCCTAGGTGCATTAGGGTCACTATGTGCCCCTACTCAATCAAATGATGAACCCCCTTTTCTACCCTGAGAATCCAGAATGTCAAAATAATTTGGCACCTCCTTGAGTACAAACTCATAATAGAGTTTCCTCAAGAAATATATAGGAACCTCATAATTGTTATAAGGAGGTGAATCAAAGACCATCCACCATTTCTCCCAAATTTTTTTTTTAATGTCTTCATTTACGCACCAATGAATTGGGAACCTCCTTGTTGTAGTTCTAAGAGTATTTGCGTCCTCTGGTTTTTTAAATAACTGGAAAATATCATCTTTTGTGATTTTTTTCTTTTTTATGTCTGCATAAGATAATTTATTTTCATAATATTATTTTTGTTCTTCTCTTTTATCCCACCATATATTAATTTTCCCACTGACCATGCTTACGTGGGTCAAGATTGCTTCCAATGATTTTGCAAGTCTTTCCCTTCTGGGATTTGTACCACTAGAATATTTTAACCTATTAATTAAAGATTCTAATTCTTTTTGCCCTCTTTCAATTTGGTTCATCAAATTTTGTTGTGTTCCAGGAGGAGGTATCTCAATTGGTGGAGGCAATTAAGGTTCATTTTCTTCATTTGTTTCTTCATTTGGTTCTTCATGAGGAGACAAAGGGTTTGGTGGAGAGAGATTATTTCTTCCTGGCAATAAAAAAAACTACATTTTAAAATCTTCATTACACAATAAATTTAAATAAAAACAAATTTTAACAAAACAAATAGCAACAAAATTGAAATTTTAAAACAAATAAGATGCATGATAAGTTGCAAAAACACTTACCTCTTCTTTTGGATCGAACTTGATGATGTTGTGGAGCCATTTGATCGATGGATGAACAAAAATAATTGATTCACAAGCAAATATAATAGGGCATGCATGCTTTAGAATCTCCTCTTAGTTGAAAATGTAGGTTTGAGAAAGAAAAATGAGCTTCCAAACCCACACAACAAACTTTATAATGGTTTTTTAAAAGGGCATGCACCCTATAGGGCATACACCCTTTGGAAGTGTTTTCCAAAGCACATGTGCCCTATAGGGCACACACGCTTTGGATTGGATTTCCCAAGCCTAAGGCTTGGGCAACCCAAGCCATAGGGCATGCACCCTATAGGGCACATGCCCTTTAGTGTGTGCACACTATGTGCGATGGGGGGCCAAAAAGAAAAGTGGCATCTTTTTGGTCCCCCATCTTTGTGCACTTACCCAAGACTAAAGGTAATGTTTTTCAACTTAATTTTGAAGCAAGTTGTATTTTTGCTAAAGTTGATGACAGTTGGCTATGGCATAAAAGACTATGTCATATCAACTTTGATAACATAGTAAAGATAAGCAATGCTGAGGCAGTAAGAGATCTACCTAGCATAGGAAAGCTAGTTGATACTATATGTAGGGAATGTATGATGGAAAAGCATGTGAGAAATTCATTCAGAAGAAAACATAATTCAATAGAGAACAAGTTGGATCTAATTCATATAGACCTGTGTGGACCAACTCAAACAAGATCATACTATGGTGAAATGTATTTCATTTTGTTTGTAGATAATTATTCTATAATGATCTGGGTTGCATTCTTGAAAGATAAGTCAAAAGCCTCTAAAAAGTTCAAAATATTTAAAGCTAAGGTTGAGAATAAATTTGGACTAAAGATAAAGTGTCTAAGATTAGATAGAGGAGGAGAATTCACCTCTGACAGATTCTATGAGTACTGTGAAGAACATGGCATAAAGAGATAGTTGAGTGCACCTAGAACCCCTCAGCAGAATGAGATTGTAGAGAGAAGGAATAGGATCATCCTTGAAACAGTGTGCACCATCATGATTGAAGGAAAAGTTGCACACACTTATTGGAGAGATGTAGCTAATACAATTGAGACAAAGCATGGACAAGACACCTTATGAGCTATGGTTCGGTAATGTTCCCACAATTAAATACATCAGAATCTTTGGAAGCAAGTGCTACATCATGAGGGATGAAGTAGTAGGCAAGTTTGATGCAAGAAGAAATGAAGGTATTTTCCCTGGTTACTCTACTAAAAGGAAAGCTTATAGATGTTTCAATTTAATATTGAAGATCATTGAAAGTGCTCATTTTAAGATTGATGAAAATTTTATGGTTCAAGAAAGATATCATGATTACTCACCTATGATTGAAGAAGAACCCAGACCCTCCACTAGTGAGATAGTTGTTGAAGAGATGTTTGGCAGTATTGATGTATTGTTCAATGACCCTAAAACAAGTGAAGAAGAAACTCAGAAGGAAGATGAGATAATATCACCTAAAGCTCAAAATTTTACATCTAGATATCATTCTAAGGATGACATCATTGGAGATTAGAGCAGAAAATTCACCACAAGATCAAAAGCAAAGAGTTTAGCAAGCAATGAGGTGGTATGTTTACTATCTCAAATTGAACCTTTAAGTGTTGAAGATGCATGTAATGATTTAGATTGGCATGATGCTATGAGAGAAGAACTAGATCAAATTATCAAGAATGATACTTGGGAACTGGTCCCAAGACCTAGTGATAAGAATGTGATTGGAACAAAATGGATATTCAAAAATAGGATGAATGAAGATGGTATAATAGTAAGAAACAAGGCAAGGTTAGTATGCAAGGGATATGCGTAGAGAGAAGGTATTGATTACTTAGACACATTTTCACCTATGAGTAGATTAGAAGCCGTTAAGTTGTTTCTAGCTTATGCAATAGTCAAAAACTTCAAAGTCTATCAGATAGATGTCAAGTCAGCATTCTGAAATGGAGAGTTAAAAGAAGTATATATTGAGTAGCTAGAATGATTCACCCTATTAGACAAACCTGATATGGTATGAAGATTAAATAAAGCCCTCTATGGACTCAAGCAAGCCCCTAGAGCATGGTATGAGAGACTTGATGGATATCTAACTAAAATTTGATTCAAGAAAGGAGCAGTATATTGTAATCTATTCATAAGAGAGACATCTAAAGATTTACTACTTGTAGCTATATTTGTTGATGACATTATAATCTTCAGAGGTAATGACAAACTTAGTGATGAATTTTCTAAGGAGATGTAGAGTGAATTTGAGATGAGCATGATTGGACCTATCAAATACTTTTTAGGATTAAATGTGCAGTATACAGAGAAAGGTATTTTCATTAATCAATCCAAGTATGTGAAAGAAATACTAAAGAAATTCAAGATGGATGATTGCAAGCCAGTAGGAACACATATGGTAATTGGATGCAAGCTTACGAAAGAAGATTAATCACCAGTAGTAGATATAAGTACAAGTCTATGATTGGAAAACTCATTTATCTTACTCAAACTAGACTTGATATTTCTAGTGCAGTTGGCATAGTTGGAATATTTGCAGTAGAGCTTAAACAAAGTCACCTTATGGTAGTAAAAAGAATATTCAGATACTTGCAAGGCACTATAGACTATGGTCTATGGTATGCTAATTCATAAAATGTTGAGCTTCATGTGTATACTGATGCAGATTGGGAAGGATGCATTTATGATAGAAAGTGTACATCAAGAGGAGCAACATTTCTTGGTGATAAACGTGTCACTTGGACAAGCAAGAAGCAAAATTGTATCTCTCAATCAACAACAGAAGCAAAGTATGCTGTAGCAGCCTAGAATTGTTCTACAATTGTTTGGATCAAACAAACGATAAAATATTTTGGAATTCAAATTGATTATCCTATTTTTCTTCATTGTGATAACACTAGCACTATCAATATGTCAAAAAACCCTATGATGGATGCAAAGAAAAAACACATTGAGATTAAGTATCACTTCCTAAGAGAGAAAGTGGTAGAGAAAGAAGTTAAGTTGGATTATGTGAGTACTAAAGATCATTTAGAAAATATATTTACAAAGCCCTTGCCAAAGGATACTTTTGAGTATCTCAGGGAGAAGTTGGGAGTAATTCCCTTCCCTGATTTTGCTTAGAAGAAAGAAGACAAGCATCAGTCCTCAAGGACTGATGGAAGGTTGACTACTCTACCTTAGGAGTAATATCTATGCTTAAAATGAATGACACTCTTTTCCATTAATGTCAAAGGGGGAGTAATATCTAGTCATGAAAAATAGAAGCAAAGGAGTAATATACTAAGGGGGAGTAGTATTCAGTCATGGAAGTAGTTCAGTAGAGGAAATGAAGACTATTGCAAAAAATGGAGGATTCATCCTTGGGGGAGTTTTGACGAGGAAATGAAGAATTTAATAAAATAATTTCTCATTTGGATTGGTGGTGGTTTTTCATTCCATATGTTGCTATCAATGCCAAAGGGGGAGATTGTTGGAGATTTGCCAGCAAGCCAGTGTTGACTATATGTTTGCCACTGATGACAACATATGGTAAGTACCATGCATGGAGGAATTATGTAGTAAGCCTTGATTATATGAAGCATGGACATGTTATCACCATGATATCATAGACGTAGAGGTTAATTGTTAGTACAGATAGTTGTGTAGCAACTTGTGTCAGTAATGTTCCTGACAGAGTTACAAGCAGTGTTCTGTGATTGATTGTTCGTAGAACTATCATGGAGCCTTGTGTGTTTGGATAAAATTGAGACATGTTATTGATGTTATATCCATGGATGTAGAGTCTGATGATCAGTAGAAGTGAATTTATGTAGTCGCTATTCAATAGTTGTAGTTTCCTATGTTTATTCAGAAGAGCTAATAGAGATTTTATTAGTATAGGAGTTGCGCCTATCATTTTGGTATGCACCTTGGGATTAGTGATTTGAGGAGAGTTAAAAATGTTTGATTAAGAGCACATGATGTAATTAATCTTGAGGAGAAATTATTAGTCAATTTGGTAGAGCCACCAGTGTGTAGTGTCCGCTTACGCTTATTAATTTAGATAGGTCCCAGATTGTGTTGCGTGCTTAGTAGAGCCAACTAAGATGTTGTAGAAGATTTTTGTTGTTTCTCTATTATGATTTCAAGGTGGTTCTAACAAGCTAACTTGATTATTTCATTTAGAGGAAAGATATTTATAGTAGTCATTTGTGATTGCTAAGGCATGGTTCAAAGTTGATTGTGAAGAGCAGACCAAAGTGTGTGAAGTATTGAGCCATCAGGAGAAGGTGTATGTGACCAAGTGAAGAGTTTGTGCTATACATTGGAATTGATCCAGATAGCAAGTCAAAGTGCAGTTCACCAATATCCAGATATAGTGTGTATTTGTTATTCAAAAGGTTGTAGCCTTCACCCCTTTGAGTAGTTTTCTCTTGGATAGTCTATCCTCGCCCCTAACAGGGTAAATTGTAAAAGACTCCTAATAGGGTCTGACCCTAAACAAGGTCACTATACTAAATGTATTTTAAAGACAACTCCTAATAGGGTTAAGGATCTTCTAACAAGGATCATAAAAAATTAGTGCAGATCATTAGTGGGTGTCAATTCCCACCGAGGTTTTTACCTATTTGAGTTTTCCCGTAACCAAAATATTGGTGTTGTGTTCAAGTGTTCTTTCATTGTGTTTATGCTTTATGTTTAAGTATACTTAATTGGATAAAGAATTGAAACTTGTAGATAACTGATTCACCCCCCCTCTCAGTTATCTCTTAGGACTTTTCCTAACATAACCAAATGCATGTATTGTAAAGCAAGCAACATAAAGTATGCTTTGGGGCTTCCTAAACTGTCATTGTCTGATTTAATGCAGTCCTATAGAGTGTGTGACATTTTGTTTGAAAAGATAGCTCTCTTCACATTCCATGATAGTGAAAATATCTTTTCAAAGATCTCAACTACGATGATAAACTAACCTATATTTCCTTCACAATAGACAAAACATCTAAATTTTGTGGCTATTTTTCAAGTGGATGGAACACAAACTGCTTGACATGGCACATGAACAATGGCAAAATACTAAGATTTCTAACATTTCAACTGCAATGTCATGGAAAAATGATTATTCTTGTAGATGCCCACGTCTCATGGATTTCCTACCATTTATTTATATAAATATAATGATATTTGGTAGTCGTACCCTAGTATATGAACTGAATGTTTAATTCAAGTTTGCCTACTCTTATTATTAAACAATCATTCGAACATGGATTGTAATAATAAGAGTTTGATAATATAGTATTAGGTCTAATAGTGGACATGTCTACTTATTATTGTTCTTTTTAAATGATATCTCAGTTGTGTAGCATTCTCCCATGTGATATAAATTGCCCAATACCAACGAGCTCTTATTTTTATCACTTTCCATTTATGGCATTCAACCATAGTAGTCCAACCTTGACATAGGCCTTTATAGATGCATTGAATGGTAAAATAAATATAGGTAGATATGTCTTTACCCCCATTAATGAAGTACGCAGATTTGCCAGTTATGGGTCACATACTTTTTTTTACACTACCTAGATATTTGGGATTTATATCACCACCGCCTTTCTTTTGACTGGCTACAAATAGAAACAAAAACACCTAAGAAAATAGAACAAAGATTTGAAATTGAGGAGTTCATAGAGTACAACTGTGATTGGATATTAGAAATCTATGGTGCTCTTCTCTGCGAATCATTGTCAACAACAAGTGTCAATAATTTTCTTCAACAGTCCATTTATATACAATTTCATTATTTGCTGATTTTCATCTTTGTTCATAAACACTTACCATTTCTTCAAGAGGAGGATCCCCTATGTAGTTTGGACTGATTTTGCTATTATTTATGTCATATAAGGTTTTGATTTTATTAGTATGAAACCCCTAGTCTTCAAGCATTGTCTTTATGTCTTTATGTTCGTGCAAGATATTTTTCCCTCTCTTATCATCTCCGGCCTTTACTTTTACTTTATTCTATCATTTCCTTTCTATATATCCATTTTTATTTTCCAATCAGAGAATAAAGAGAAATCTCTCTGCTACATTTTCCAAAATCGCTATTGCTAGCCATCACTTCAGTTTTATTTATTTATGTTTCTTGAATGACACAATTTAGAGATGCAAAAAAATATTTAACTTTTGTATTTTTAGAGATTACATTATGTACCAATATAAATAAAGTATGTTGGTGTTTCTTTTTTCCCAAAGGTTAGATTGGCATTAGGATTGACAGGGCTAGTGTCACATTCACTTAACACTCCAAATCTGACAGGAAAAAGGGCCAACTGACAAGGATCAAAGAGAGATCCTTCTACAATTTGAACTCCACATCACTCAGGTGAGTACACCTCATCTGCACACTCATACAACTTGTGTCACACTATAGGCCTATAGGTAACTGACTGTGGAATAATTTTCAAACCCTTATAGGTATCCTGTACCTCAAATGAAACCAATATCTCATGCAATAGCCCTACTTGCATGGAGTGAGTATGAAAACCAAAGATCTACACTAAAGATATGAAAGGGAAAGGGTGGGATTGAACATAAATGATTTGAATGGAATGAAAGGACCCTTGAGATTCCCTAAGTCTCTCATAGACCAGTGCCTTGTCAATTGGGCCACAGAGTCAAATACAGTATTGCAAGGGACAACTATGAAATAAGAAAACAATATATTCAATGTGTTGATGCCTAACATCAATCACACACCATGACCAAACCTCAACTTAGCACCCACCTGTGTATTCAAATATGTTATTACCCATCAAAGGATTTTGACCCTCCCCTTAGAAGAGACCTATGAATAGACAATATATTAACCAGCATCCACTGGAAGACAAGCATGACCTATCCTTGATATTTCAGCTCATACATACATGAATACTAACCCTGAACTAGTTATCTCTGCAAAGACAACTCCACCCACAAGCTCTTAGGCAATGCAAAGTAGAAAAACCAAACATCCTTGATGCATGACTAATGAGCTCAGAATTCAAATGGAGATAGCTTGACAATAGTAAGCGTATATTAACTTCTCATACATAAGAAAAATCTGCTACAATATGTATTGTATTCTCTGAACCAGCAATGGAAGAAGAACACCCTATATGCAGAGAGAAGGAGAAAAATCTATAGGAAAAGGACCCTTCACTAGAACTAGAAAGGAAATCTAAGCTGGAACCATTGGAACTGACAAAAATTTAGAACCCCCTATAAGTCAAAAAAGCTACAACTTATACCACTAGCTACCTTGGAAACCCAAAATAAGTTGCAACAAGCTACGGACAACTAGGGCTAGAATTCACCCACCACATCAATCAAAATTTCATCAAAATTCAATGCAAGGGCAGGAAACATAGGCAACCTAGAGAAAACAAATCTCAGGTAGATCTACAATCATGAGCATCATTGAGATCAGGACATAAAACTAGGAATTGCCATGAAAATCAATCAAATCACCACCTACAAACAGCTTCTCAAGCTCAAAAACATACTCCACCAGGTATGAAAACAACAAGAAGCCAACCACATAGCCCCTAGACCACACTGTGAATGGTGAACCAATCACTTCTCACCAAACAAGGTCATTTCTACATTAAATTCCATAAAAATGGTACCCTCTGTCGCTGGAAACTCTCTGCAAATTTGAATTTGAAAAGCAACAGTTACTTTGCATTTCACGAGCTTTATGATTTTTAACTATTTTCCCTTAGTCATGCAATCGTGTGATCATCAACCAAACTACCACAGGAAAATGGGCTCATTTTATGCTTGGTTGCGTGATCACAAGGCACCAGACTAACCCTTGCGATCATGTGACCATAGTTTCCTAGCCATGGTCAATGGTCACAAACCTTGCTAAAAAGTCTTCGGCCATGTTACCACCACAACCCCGCAACCGTGATAATAGTGCAATTAGACTATTGTCTCATGATCACATAGCCCAAAAATAGGCTATGTGAACATGCGACAACCAGCTAACCTTAGCCACCAACACAACCGCCACCGCTACCTGCCAATGTGACACCCTTGTCACATGATCGTATGGTGGAAAGATGGCCCTTAAAATCATGCGATAAGGCAACAAGACTACCACCTCACCCCCTTTACCCTGCCGCATGTCATGTCACAAACCCGTTGACCAATGAAAAGCTTCTATCTTCGCAACACCTAACGCTGGACCCATCACTGAGAAAAGCCCTACCTTTTGGCAAGATTGGATAGTGGTCGCATGATCACAAAGGGGAGGAATATTCCTCACGATCATGTGGCAACCATAAATCTCTTCTGCATTGTCATTCCACCTAGGAAATATCGGGCCCACTAACAAGTCCAAATCATTGCCCAGCTCATTGGATCAAGTGATGACACCTCAGCCCAAACGGCCCCACTGCGAACAAACCATCGACATCCAATCGAATGGTGGGCACATGATCACATGGGGTGAGAATATTCCATGTGATCACACACCAACCATAGATTGAAATCACTAACACAAGCCCTGCTGACATTTCTGACTCATCACCACACAGACCAATCGGAAGTGAGCACCTTAGCACCATCTGACATGTAGACCCACCTTCCACCGGGCCCCAGGGACATGTGTCAACCAGTCGCATGGTCTCATATCAAAAATTCCTGACATGCGATCATGAGACAACCAATAAGAACATGTACCTTCGCAACAAAAGACAATGGGCCTACCGACTAACTGCCAAGCACTCAGTGACTACGTGACAAACCACCCGTGAGGTTGTGAGATGCCAGCCGCTAACTGCCAGATATCTAGAGATCATGTGATGAAAGAGAAATAGACCACCCACCAGTTCATTGAAGGTTAGGCACCTAACTACCAGAAACAAGAGACCTCACGACAGCACAGTCGCGTGATCATGAGATGCTAACCACTAATCGCTAGACATGAAGAGATCACGCGACTAATAGTCACCAGATCACTGGATAAAAGATGTAACCGCCAGGAGATCTAGAGAATCAGTGACACAAAATCCTTGAAGACCTAGGCCCACCATCCATTGCACCTATGTAGTTAAGACTGAGGTCAAAAATACACAAAGTTTTCGATAGAGTGAAAGACCAAAAATAGATAGAGATTTCTGATGCCAAAGGATAAGCACAAAAGAGCTAGAAGGGACAAGGTCGAAAACAATGAAGGCTTTCACACAGACTGAAAACATCATGGATTTTTAGAAACACTGTGGGTTTTTGACACTGTGGCAGATTTTAAAATTATTTCCAGCAGACTTTAAAACTTGAATAACTTTTTGGGTTTGCAATTCAGCATGTGCAATTTGGACTGGAGCAAGGTGACAACATGAACACAGGGCAAGGCACTTCAAGAAAACTCCACAAGGAAATGGGCCATCTTCATAAGATTTTGCTATGATTGGAAAATGGACTAATAGTGGCTCTGTCTGGGGATGATGGGTAACTTGTGCCCATGCGAGAATTCAGGATTTCTAGGAGAGCAGACCACCCACTAGATAAAAATAGGGAACTCAAAAAACACAGGGAACAAGAAAGAAAGACACACAATAGGAAAAGGGAAGACTATACAAAGTGTACATTTTTTACAAAAACATGTAGCAACAAACATGAGTTAATTCCTACCTCTGTCAAAAATTTGATTTTCATTTCTTCCTTCATGTGGCACACCATATTTTTTACTTTCACCTTTTTCACCAGGCATGTCAACATGTCCAATCAGCTTGTCAGGCAGAACAAAATAACTATCTTCACAGTGCTTGTAAAAACTTTTGGCACTCTCTTCATCTTGCTCACTATGAAGATGCAATTCAGTATACCCATGAACATCATTAGATAAGAACCAATTCTTTTCCACTGATTCATGTATGCCATCACTTGGAAACACAAAGAACTCATATTATGCCTACAAAAAGGCCTCATCTAGACCCTGTCTTTGCATTTCCCCAGGTGCAACCGGCTAGAGCCCAGAAGAATAGTCAGGCTCATATTCATATATATCATTATTATCAAAATCTGAAACTATTCTACAACCTCCTCATGAATAAAATACAACATCATCATTTGAAGCTCCAACACAGATGAAAGAAGAACATCTTGATTCCAATGAATCTGAAACCTCCACATGTTCCTCAAACAAAGGATTGACAACTTCATGCAATACACCTTGTTGAACATCATGACAAAAAATGGGCTGATAGTCAAATTCTTCATCATATAAAGCATTAGAAAACACTTTAAAATCAGTACCCATCTCAACCTCATGGAGACTCATAGCACATGAAAAAAAATCAGAACCATATGAAGACTCACTGATATCACATTTAATTATTTTTTCTTTATCTTCATACCTTGAGGATGAATCATCCTCAGCATCTTCACTATCCAAAGAATGTTCACTTCCATCATCACTTTCCTCTTCCCATGTTGCATCTGACTCATATGAAGACACCACACCCTCATTGTCTTCATCACTCTCAACATCAGCACTTAAGGACATGACCCTAAGTGCATCCTCAAGCCCAAGGCTATCATCACTAAGTATCCAATCTCTGACACATATATAATACCCTTCCCACAATGCATGTGACCAATCAGTTGACTCATGAAAACAAAACTCCAAGAATAAACCAATGAACTCAGATTCAGGAAACTCAACATCATTAGGAAGCTCATCATATGCACCACAAAATCTATCATAGAACAAAGATATGGATAGATCCTGTCTACACCCCACCTTCAATCTTACCAATTTTATGTAATCCCTAAGGATGCCCTGATCAAGAAATGCAAGCTCCTCCTCAAGCTTACCCATTATAACTTAATGCAATACTTCCATAAAATTTTGTGAAAATACAACTGAAAACTTGAAGTATGCAAACCTCTACTCACACCTTACTCTTTTTCTTAGTGCTTGATCACTTAATAAGGAGACATTTTAAATCTTTGAGAAATACCTGGAAGTTTTGTAGTAGACGACCTTTGGCTGGAAGCAGGGCAGATCTAGAGCTCACCTTGCAACTCCATCAGATAACTTTGTCATGTAGAGTCGCCACCTCCCTGAAGAGGAAAAAATTCTTTGTTTCTACTCCCAACCAATACAAAACTTTAAGTAACTCACTCTGTATAAGAAACTACACTGATCAAATAGAGACAAATCAGAGCCACCACTCACAACTATGTGAGAAGATATTACAAATGTGTTTTTATATCAGACTCTATAACTATGATCTTCAACCAAGACTCTGGGATGATCCAGCCAAGCGAGGAAGCTTGCTCCCTTTTACTTCGTTCCCAGTAGAGTCACCATCTTGTTGGTTTTTTTTTTTCCCCAAAGGTTAGATTGGCATTAGGATTGATAGGGCTAGTGTCACATTCACTCAACACTCCAAATCTGATAGGAAAAAGGGCCAAATGACAAGGATCAAAGAGAGATCCTTCTACACTTTGAGCTCCACATCAATCAAGCGGGTACACCTCATCTACACACTCATACAACTTGTGTCACACTACAAGCCTATAGGTAACTGACTATGGAATGATTTTCAAACCCTTATAGGTATCTTGTACCTCAAATGAAACCAATATCTCATGCAATAGCCCTACTTCCATGGAGTGAGTATGAAAACCAGAGATCTACACTAAAGATATGAAAGGGAAAGGGTGGGACTGAATGGAAATGATTTGAATGGAATGAAAGGACCACTGAGATGCCCTAATTCTCTCATAGACTAGTGCCTTGTCCATTGGGCCACAGAGTCAAATACAATATTGCAAGGGACAACTATGAAATAAGAAAACAATATATTCAATGTGTTGATGCCTAACATCAATCACACACCATGACCAAACCTCAACTTAGCACCCACCTATGTATTCAAATATGTTATTACCCATCAAAGGATTTTGACCCTCCCCTTAGAAGAGACCTATGAATAGATAATACATTAACAAGCATCCACTGGGAGACAAGCATGACCTATCCTTGATATTTCAGCTCATACATACATGAATACTAACCCTGAACTAGTTATCTCTGCGAAGACAACTCCGCCCACAAGCTCTTAGGCAATGCAAAGTAGAAAAACCAAACATACTTGATGCGTGACTAATGAGTTCAGAATTCAAATGGAGATAGCTTGACAATAGTAAGAGTATATTAACTTCTCATACATAAGACAAATCTGTTACAATATGCATTGTATTCTCTGAACCAGCAATGGAAGAAGAACACCCTATATGCAGAGAGAAGGATAAAAATCTACAGGAAAAGGACCCTTCACTGGAACCAGAAAGGAAATCTAAGCTGGAACCACTAGAACTAACAAAAATTTAGAACCCCCTATAAGTCAAAAAAGCTACAACTTATACCACTAGCTACCTTGGAAACCCAAAATAGGTTGCAACAAGCTACGGATAGCTAGGGCTAGGATTCACCCACCACATCAATCAAAATTCCATCAAAATTTAATGTAGTGGCAGGAAACATAGGCAACCTAGAGAAAACAAATCTCAGGCAGATCTGCAATCATGAGCATGACTGAGATTAGGATAGAAAACCAGGAATTGCCATGAAAATCAATCAAATCACCACCTGCAAATAGATTCTCAAGCTCAAAAACATACTCCACTAGGTATGGCAACAACATGCAGCCAACCACACAGCCCCTAAACCACACTATGAACAATGAACCAATCACTTCTCACCAAATAGGGTCATTTCTGCATTAAATTCCATAAAAATGGTACCCTCTGTTGCTGGAAACTCTCTCCAAATTTGTATTTGAAAAGCAACGGTTACTTCACATTTCACGGGCTTTATGATTTTTAACTATTTTCCCTTAGTTGTGCAATCACACGGTCATCAACCAAACTGCCATAGGAAAATGAGCTCATTTTATGCTTGGTCGCATGATTGCAAGGCACTAGACTAACCCTTGGGATCATGTGACCACAGTTTCCTAGCCGTGGTCAATGGTCACAAACCCCGCAGAAAAGTCTTCAGCCATGTTACCACCACAACCCTACAACTGCAACAACAGTGGAATCAGACCATTGTCGCCTGATCACATAGCTCAAAAATGGGCTATGCGAACATGCGACAACCTGCTAACCTTAGCTGCCAACACAACCGCCGCTACTACCTGCCAACGTGACACTCTTGTTGCATGATTGCATGGCCAAAAGATGGCCCTTGCGATCATGTGATAAGGTAACAAGACTGCCACGTTACCCCCTTTACCCTGCCACACGTCTTGTCACAAACCTGTCGACCAATGAAAAGCTTCCATCTCCGCAAAACCTAACGCTAGACCCACCGCTGAGAAAAGCCCTACCTTTTGGGAAGATCAGACGGTGGTCACATGATCGCAAAGGGGAGGAATATTCCTCATGATCATGTGGCAATCGTAGATCTCTTCTGCATTGTCATTCCACCTAAGAAATATCGGGCCCACGAACAAGTCCAAATCATTGCCCAGCTCATCGGATCAAGTGATGACACCTCAGCCCAAATGGCCCCAATACGAACAAACCATCAGCATCCAATCAAATAGTGGGTGCATGATCACATGGGGTGAGAATATTCCATTCAATCACACGCTGACCATAGATTGAAATCACTAACACATGCCCCGCTGACATTTTTGACTCATCACCACACAGACCAATCAGAAGTGAGCACCTCAGCACCATCTAACATGCAGATCCACCTTCCACTAGGCCCTAGGGACACATGTCAACCAGTCACATGGTCACATGTTAGAAATTCCTGACATGCGATCATGCGACAACCAGTAAGAACATGCACCTTTGCAACAAAAGATAGTGGGCCTACCAAATAACTGCCAAGCACTCAGTGACTATGCGACAAACCACCCGCTAGGTTGTGAGATGCCAGATGCTAATCGCCAGACATCCAAAGATCATGCGACTAAAGAGAAATAGACTGCCTGCCAGGTCACTGAAGGTTAGGCACCTAATTGCCAAAAACAAGAGACCTCGCGACAGCATAGTCACGTGATCATGAGATGCTAGCCACTAACCTCCAGACATGAAGAGATCATGCGACTAACAGTTTCCAGGTCACCAGATAAAAGATGTAACCGCTAGGAGATCTGGAGAATCAGTGACACAAAACCCTTAAAGACCCGAGCCCACCATCCATCGCACCTATGTAGTTAAGACCGAAGTCAAAAACACACAAAGTTTTTGACATAGTGAAAGACGGAAAACACACAGAGGTTTCTGATGCCAAAGGATAAGCACAAAAGAGCTGGAAGGCACAAGGTCAAAAATAATGAAGGTTTTCACACAGACCAAAAACATCATAGATTTTCAGAAACACTATGGGTTTTCGACACTGTGGCAGATTTTGAAATTATTTCCATTAGACTTTAAAACTTGAATAACTTTCTGGGTTTGCGATTCAACACGTGCAATTTGGACTGGAGCAAGGTGACAACATGAAGAACACAGGGCAGGACACTTCAAGAAAACTCCACAAGGAAATGGGCCATCTTCATAAGATTTTTCTATGATTGGAAAATGGACTAACAAAGTAGACATAATTTTGAATAATTTTTACGTCGTAGGCATTTCCCTATGAAAGGGTTCAAGCTATTTTTTTCATCCAATAGTTAGCAATCTTGCTAAGACAATGACGACCATCAAAAAGATCTAACTCATTCATTTTTTTTGTTTTATCTAGAGGTTTTCCTTTGCCACTTTCCTATTTGCTAGTCTTTCACAACCATTTTTTGTTTCTTTTCGAGAAAAGTTTAGGCGGCAAATGGTCTACATAACTGTAAAATGCCTAATACAATGTTTACTTTTCTTTGGTGACACTGTTACTAGTTCCGCTGAGTCATACATCTACTACCGTTGCCTGGTTATTGTGGAATTCTCTGATTGGAAGAAAACTTTAAACCCTTCTTCATGGCGAACAAGGATTCTAAACAATTGGTTTTTTTTCTTCTTAATTCTATTATTTTTTTGCGTGTTGAATTATTTTCCATCTCTTAGGCAGATTGCTCTGAATAATTCTACGCTAAATTAATGCTGGAAAGTATTGAGGGTTTTGGTTTATTTTGAGGGAATGTTTCTATATTTACCTTGAAAGCTAAGGAAAATTCAAGAATTCAAATCTGAAATAAATCTTGGCTTGTTTGAGTTGGCTTTGTTGCAAATAAAATTTGAATGTGTTTTCCAACTTTTATCTGGATTAGCATTTATGCAATGATTTAAATTAATGGCTGTCAAAAGTAGCATAATTAAGTTGTATATTAATAGTTAAAGCTCATAGTCCATCGTCATAATTTGTAAGCTTAGGGGCTTATGCAATAGTGCTAAAGTCTGGATAAAACTTCTTTGTTTGAAAGACATGGATACAATGTCGAAAGATAAGACTTTTGAGGCTTCCGAATTTAATGTTTCAGGAATTATTTATAAGTGGGTGAATTTTGGTGAGGGGTGGAGATCACATTGGTTTTCATTGTAGGATGGCGTGCTTTCTTATTATAAGATTCATGGGCCAAATAAAATGCATGCTATTTCCAAGGGAATTCAAATGATTGGAGTGGAATCATGCAAGCTTATAAAGAAACAGAACAACTATTACTTCTATGATGAGAAGAGACGTCCTAAAACTTACAGACAAGTAAGTTATTATGGCTTATAGGAAAATATCATATACTGCCCATTGACAGTCACAGGTCACACATAAGGAAAACTAGAGCAGCTTGTTTGGAAATTGGTAGAAAACTAAGTAAAGGCATGCCATTTTTCCACAACCTTTAATGATAGTTTTGATATAGTTTGAATCTAATTATGGAGGACTTTTTTAATTAAAAAAAATATGCAATGAAGATGCTATTTATGCTTATGCCATAATAGAAATGTTAGTTGGCCACTTTTTTATTTCTTTTGGCACATATTTTCAATACATGGCAAATTCTAATAATCCCGTGAGTTGAAACTTTCAGTAGCAAAGAAAAGGGAAATATGGTTGGACTAGAACACTTTGTAAGGATCTCTTTATGCCAACAAAAAATGGATGGTAATAGCAAATGGTGAAGATGGTGGTAGAAGGAAAGGAAAGGAAAACCCCACAAGTGAAATGACCAACCATCACTTGTCGTTTTAAGCCAAGAACATTGGAGAAGATGTGGTTGGAGTTGGAGATCAGATTGGCCAATTTGAGCATTGTCAAAATATGTAAGCCCACATTTGGCAATTCTTGAGGGCCTAAAGGGACCCAATATTCTTCAAAAGTATGAAATAAATTTGCTAATATGTGGTAAAAATATTGATAATTTAAAGGTAAAAATTTAAGGTAGGATTGAATTCTGTTGAAATAGGGTTTGTGATTGTGATCTTTTAAAGAGATGGGGTAGAAATTACTGCTTAATTTTTTTTATTATATTAATTTATATATTTTTATTTGAAAGAAGTTCTATTCATATAATAATGTATTAGTTATTGTCTTGTTCTAATTATTATTCATTGAATTTCATTAAAAGTTAATAAAAAAATCATTTAGTAGGTCAATAGTTAATAAGAAATTAGAATGTTATACTACATTTCATTGTCTAACTAGTCGAACCAAGATTTAATGATTTTAATTAGAGGTCTATGGGGCCACAAATCTTACAGCTGCATCAGCGATTGAAAGGCGTTGGAATTTAGGATGTAGTCTTTTTGTGAAGAAGCTTGGCTCTTCTTCTGTTGTTTTTTGATCATATTTTTTCCTGGAATTCAAGATAAACTTGTTTTTCTATGAAGTTTGGCTCCTCATCTATAGATTTATGATCATATTTTTTCTGGAATTTAGGAAAAAGATGTTTTGTTATAAATTCTATCTCTTTGTTGATTGATTTGTTATTATCATTTTTTCCTGGAATTTAGATCGAAGATGTTTTGTTATGTAATTGGTTCTTCTATTGGTTTGGATCATATATTTTCCTAGATTCTTTATGGAGTCCAATTTCATGGTCTCTGCATACTTGACCTTAGTGTTGCACATTGCATGATGGAATGTTTTATTTGCTAGAGCACTATATAAGGTTAGATCTAGCCTATTCTAGCATCTCATAGTGTGGCATATTAAACAAGCCCATTCTAGCATCACATAGAGTTGTTTATTTATTAATCAAGTCCATTGAAGCATTTCAAAGAGTATTTTATAAGCCTTTTTAAGATGCATCATTTTATAACATGCTAGAAGACTAGTGATACATCCTACATAGCTACATTATTTTACAAGGAGATGTTTAGGCTACACGGGTTGCTTAAGGCATAGTCCCAAATTGGCAAATAGGAATACTGAGTTTGTTGGCTATTTTTGGTCCACATTGTGGAAAAAGATGGGCACAGAGTTAGGATTTTGTTCAGCCTATCCACCCCAGATTGATGGGTAGAAAAAAGTTGTTTGAGTAGAAGTTTGGGAAATTTGTTAAGGTGTTTTCCAGGAAACAAACCCCAACAATGGGACCTTACCTTGGCACAAGCAAAATCTGTTGACAACACTTAAGTCAGTGCGAGTACAAATAGGATCCCATTCCAGATAGTTTAATTTTTAATTTTATTTATATAAATATTTATAACATGTATAAATAATAAATATAGATTATAAATAGTTAATTATATATTTTAAAATTGAATCTTATTTTAGTGTTTTTGTATTCTTGATTTATAAAAATTAATATAAAAAGAATGAGTACATACAAGTGTACAAGTTCTTCACAACTAGGTCAATTCAAATTGTAGATGATAAATTGCATATTATAAATTTACATTTATTTTTCTATTATTATAATATATTATGTATATTATATTGTATTATTTTTATATTTACTATATATTATATTATATGATGTTGAAATAATATAATATATTACTATTTATATACTATATATTATTTATTATATTAGAAGTATACAAATAATATTATATCATATATTTAATTATACTTATTATACTATTTTACATAATATATAGAGTAGTATATTATATTATATAATATAACATTCATTCATGCTCATAACTTAAAATAATTGATTAAAAAAGGATACATGACCTTAATAGAATATGATTTGAAATGTTGATGCTCAAAAAATAATCATGTAGTCACAAACTACAACCTAATTGTTAAACTAATTTTTAATGACATGATTTGAATGAATACTTGTGGTTGAATATATGTTTTTGATTAAGTAAAATAGGTTTTACAGGTTCCTGAAACCCACAATAGCATAAAATGTAGTGATAAAGATTTCAAAAACATAACAAAAACTAAGCAAATGAATAAACATGTCATTGGCAGGTAGAGAGTCATACTACCACAAAGTAGGTACTATCAAAACAAAACAAAAAATGGATAGGAAAAAAGGCACCGGGGAGCAGGATCAGGCGAGGTTCCTGAGCATCACAGTAGCATTGCTTTTGAGAAGCTCCATCTTCTCTTCTGCCTCTTTGATCTTTTGAATGTCATTGGAGCCTTCTTCATCCATGTTTCTCTTTGACCTGCCTCTGGTTCTTATACCCAGACCTTCATTAGGATTCTCCTTATTTTCCTCTTTGGTCTTCTTCTCATACTTGTTGTCCATCTTCTCTTCCATTTTGACTCTGAGAAATTTGATATGCTCATTGGAGGCTTTGAGTATATTGAAGTTTTTCTTTGCTATACCTTTGAGTGTTTCCTCAAGGCTTTTCATTTTACCTTCCAGAAGATCAATCCTAGAGTCTAGACATCACATATCCTCTGTGGCTTTGTGTTCCTTATTGTTTGCAATACACTTTATTTTTTCCTTTAGATCTTCAAGTTCATGGAAGAGCCATTTAAAAGACCTGAACTGGTCCAACATGCTATTCTTAGCATTGTTTTGGATATTCATCTCCATTTCCCTAGCCTTTTCAATGAAGATGACCAGTGCGGGGTCAATCAGGTCCTCCTTCTGGACTCTTCCATCAATATCCTTGAGGATTCTGGGGTTCACGACTTCCCTGATAATCCCCATCCGCACTATGTTCATGTTGAAGTTCCTCCACACTTTTTCCCCTTGCCAAAGTCTTCACTCAGTGCATATAAGTTAATATATGTTAATGCATACATTATTTCAGATTAATCTATACAAAGTAAGATGAATTAAATATAAAAATTTAAAACATAATTTAACATATATTTAAAATTATTATTAGATATTATATTTGATATTACAATTTATTTGTGAAGGAATATGAGTATACTTCTTTTATTTATTGTTATATTTATGTAATAGTGAGTAAGTGAAATAAGAATGAAGAATGAAACTAAGAAAGCTATCATAGATCATAAAAGGGGATTGTACTTAATAAGCTAGTACCACATTAGTTGGATGTCTATATAGGTAAAGAGATGACAATATATTTAATAAAGGTTACAGTAAGGTGTATGAATTATTATTTTTAAAATTCTATCATAAGTAATTCTCACCAATTTCCTACTTATAGGGTTAGTTCATGGATTATCTATGTATGCAGATTAGATGTCTAACCAGTAGAAATGATATATTAAGTAATTCTAAGCTTAATAAATCTATCTAATTCAACACAATGAAGAATACAATATGATTAAATTAAGAAATAAAATAAGATTACCTTCACTTACCCATTGCAGCTTGTCTCCATTGTCCTCCTAACCTTGACTTCTTGAAGATATTGAGCTCTCAGTTTTCCAAATGAAGCCTTTTCTCAAGATGCTCTCAAAGTGTGGAGATTTGTATGATTACTATGCACAATTTCCTAAAGCTCAATTATGCAACTAATGGATGGAATGCAAATGATATGATGATAACTTGGATGCTTGAATGCTCTTGATCTCTAAAATGCTTAATTGTTTGATTGCCTATTCACTATTAACTCACAAAGGGAAAAATGGGCTCCTTTTATAGAGTTTTGGAGGACCCAAGCCTAGGTGGCACAATTCTATGGTGGAGATTGAAAGATGGAAGATCCTAGGGCTAGGATTGACTTGGTTGAAGGATTTTAGAGAAAGGGAGATGTAGTTGGAATGTGGGAGGAAGAGTAGGGATGATGTTCCTCTCACATTGACATGGAAGAGAAGAAGGTGGAAGGGAAAGACACATGTCAAGTGTCTCACAAAGACCAAAGAGAGGAAGAAGGAAGGACTTCTTCCTTATGAGGGCTCTTTGTACAAGTGTCCTATGAGTCATCTTTGACCCTTAGAGGTGGCTTGAGAAGCCCCTTAGGAATAGGGATTGTCTCTTGACTTGGTTTGAGAGAAGACATGTGGTCATGAGACCAAGTCTTATGAGGCCACATAGCCCTTAAAGATAGGACATGTGTGGGTGAGGATAATGATTAATAAATAATTAATAATAATTATTTATCTTAGACAAAGTGATGTGTCAGATGACTAGGTAGATGAAGTGGAGTAGGGGACTTAGTCACATTTAAGTGATTGTGTAATTGATTAAATCACTTTTAATAGACTATTTAGAAGACTTAGGATAAAGAAGTAGACTATACTGAATTTATTAAATAAATTTAATAATTTATTTAATAAATAGAGGAATACATATTAATTAAATAATAAATATTTAATTAATTCATCAAGTCAATATTTAATTAAATAATAAATATTTAATTAATTAATGAGGTCACTTTTTAGTGTATACATTTTGCCCCTCTTTGAAATAATGTGCTGGTCACATTGTTTCAAAGAAAAATTCAAGCACTTTTGTCCCTACTCCAGACAATGTTTTAGACGCCCCTGTGCATGCCCCCTCGAGAGATTGATTAACAAAAAATTAATTTATTTGATTTGATTAATTTTTTTCTATATCTCGGTTTGACAATCAATCTCACAAAAAAAAAAGGAGAAAATATGGGTGAAAATGGGGTGAAGCTGAAAGAAATGGGTAAGTACGGTCCACACACCAAGCAAAATGGGCCCATAGGCTATATATAGGGCTAAGGGGTCCAGGATAGGGTCGTTGTGCACACTTGTCATTTGGAGATTGGAGCTAGTGGAGAGAGCAGTGTAGAACTAAGAAGATGCCATTCCCATTGTCCGATCATCGATTCGAAAGGGTTAGATGCTTTGACAGACCACCCAATTTGGGAGAGCCTATAGGTGACGTGATCCTCTATGTGATTTTGATGATTTTATGCATTTCGGTTATGATTTGTAGCAAGTTTAGGGTAGATTCACCCATAGGTTAGATTAGGAAAATTTTATTTTCTCAAGCGAATCACATATGCACATTTACGACGCATATATGCGTAGCAACGGGCCACGTTTGCATAGCAAACTGGTAGTTCTACGCATATGTATTGTGCAATTTTGCATGCATGATAGAAGAAATGGTTAGTGACACATTTTTTAAATAAAAGTGCACAAATGTGGTTTTTGTGCATTTGTCAATTTTGGATGTGCAATCATGAAATAAAAGTGCGCAAATGTAGATTCTGCACATATGCCCAGTGTTGTGCAAATGTTTAGGGAAACTACGTAAATGTTGAAATTTGTGCAAATAAAAAGGGGTTCCACGCAAACATTTTTCTCTACTGTGCATTTATATTAGGTGATGGAATTTGGTCAAATTAGCCTGTCAATAAGAACGCACATGATTTTGATAAGCCAAGATGATTTTTCGGCACTGTATTTTGATTGATTAAGTCAAGATAGGTAACATTGTAGCCTAATTGCTAGTTAACCCTCTTGATTTTGGATAATTGATATAATTATCTATTAGTACATGTGATAAACATGTAGTTGATTAATAGTATAGGATAGATAGATAGATCAGTTTGGATCAAAATCTGATTGTTTGATTGATTGATGTTGATAGGAGGATATCACAGACACTCTGATGTCATGGGAGAGATATTCTGTGACTCAAAATCTAAAGACAAGACTGTGAGAGATTGATAAACTGCTAATAGGAGCTACTAGATTATACCACATTATATACATGCTTGAGATTCAGGTGAACTTGGGTATGTTGACAACACTTGTTGAGAGATGGCACTCAGAGATGAGTACCTTCCTTCTCCCCATAGGAGAGATGACAGTTACATTAGAGGATGTTTATCACATCCTATGACTACCTATTACAGGGGAGTTAGTACAATATGATCGATATGGAGGCTTGACAGAGTGCAGAGTAGTTTTTGGGGATGATGACATTGAGGAGACTGAGACTAGCTAGGAGGATCTAGTGGATTTTTATGAGCCACTTCCAATTGTTCTGGTAGGAGCTATCGGAGGTTATGTCTGTCCAGACTCGAGATCACATGGGTTTGCAGTCAGATGGGGCCAAACTCTACAAAGGATGATAGATGAGGGGACCCATTTTTCTTGGGGGGTGTGTCTTCTGGCACATCTATATCATGATTTGCATTAGGTGGTGTACAAAAGAGGTGCATCTTTGTTAGCTGGTGTTACATTGCTCCATGTTTGGGCAAGGGAGAACATTGCAGTGACATGACAAGTAGCGATGAGATTCTATGGTGCAGGGCAGCCATATGTATTTCTATATGCATCCATCCAGACTCAGGATAAGCTGGGTAGGTTAGAGTTTTGGCGGTATACCTTCTGTTAGGAATAGTCCCAAGAGATAACTAAGAGGGGGGGTGAATCAGTTATCTACAAGTTTCAATTCTTTATCCAATTAAGTATACTTAAACATAAGCATAAAAACAATGAAAGAACACATGAACACAACACCAATATTTTGGTTACGAGGAAACCCAAATAGGTAAAAGCCCTGGTGGGACTTGATACCCACTAATATTCTATACTAGTGTATAATGATCCTTGCTAGAAGATCCTTTACCCTATTAGGAGTAGCTTTACAATGTATAAAGTATAGTAGACCTAGTTAAGGGTCGAACCCCATTAGGATTCCTTTACAATTGTCCTTGTTAGGGGAGAGGATGCACTGTCTGAGAGCTCACTGCTCAAAGGGGCGAAGGCTACAACCTTCTAAATAATAGATACACACTATATCTAGATCTTGGTGAACTATGCTTTGACCTGCTATCTAGATCAGTTCCAATGTATAGAACAAATACTTTACTTGGTCACATAGACCTTCCTCTGATGCCTCAACACTTCACACACTCTGCTCTACTCTTCTCAATCAACCATGAACCACACTCAAGGAATCACAAATGACTTCCTATAAATATATTTCCTCTAAATGATATAATCAAGTTGGGCTATTAGAACCACCTTGAAATCATAATAGAGAAACCATAATAAAATCCAACAAACATTCTGTTAGATCTATTATGCATGCAACATATTCTAGGACCTGTCTTAATAAGATAATTATAGACACATGCAACACACTGTCAGCTCTACCAAAACAATTGGATCTTTCTCCATAAGATAAATTAACTAATGCACTCTTAACCAAACATCAATAACTCATCTCTAAGCTTAACTCCAAGGGTGCATACCCTAAAGATAGGCACAAATCAAGAACCAATAAAATCTCTGTCAGCTCTACTGAACAAACACAAGAAACTGCTACTAGCGAATAGCAACTCCATAATTTTACTTGCACTCAAGATCAGATCATGTGTCCATGAAATTAACATCACTAACATGTCTACATCATATCTCCAAGTGCACAAGGATCCATGATAACTGTATGGACAACCATACATAGAACACTGCCTGTTACTCTGTCAGGAACACTGCTAATACAAGCTGCTATATAACTGTCTGTACTAACAGTTAACTTCTGCACCCATGATATCATGTCCATGATACATATACTGAAGGCTTACTTCATAAGACTTCCATGCAAATCTTGAACAATCTCCCACTTTGGCATTGATGGCAACATGTGGAATGAAAAACCATCACTAACCCAAATGAACATTTCTTTTATAACATTCTCCATTTCCTCTTCAAAACTCCCCCAATGATGAATCCTTCATTTGCTACAATATTTTCTAAAATTCTCCATTTCCTCAACTAAATTGCTGTCACAACTGAATACTACTCCCCCTAAGTATATTACTCCCTCTATTTTTCATGACTCTATATATTACTCCCCCTTTGACATCAATGGCAAAGGGCACCATTCATTTTAAGCACTGGTACTACTCTTGAGGTAGAGTAGTCAAACTTCCATCAGTCCCTGAGGAATGATGCCTTTCCTTCTTTATTCTAAGTAGAATCAGGGAAGGAAATTACTCCCAACTTTTTCCTAAGATACTCAAAAGTATCCTTAGGCAAGGACTTTGTGAATATGTCTACCAACTAATCTTTAGTACTCACATAGTCTAGCTTGACCTCTTTCTCAGCCACTTTCTCTCTTAGGAAGTGATACTTGATCTCAATGTGCTTTGTCTTTGCATGAATCACAGGGTTCTTTGACATATTGATAGTGCTAGTGTTATCACAGTGAATAACAATAGGATAATCAATCTAAATTCCAAAGTCTTTTATCATCTACTTGATCCACATAATTGTAGAACAATTCAAGGCTACTACAACATACTCTGCTTCTACTGTTGACTAAGAAATACAATTTTATTTCTTTCTTGTCCAAGTGACAAGTCTATCACCAAGAAACACTACTCCTCCCAATGTACTCTTCCTGTCATCAACACATCCTACCCAATCTGCATCAGTGTACACATGAAGCTCAACATTTTCTGAATTAGGATACCATAGACCATAGTCTATAGTGCCTTGTAAGTATCTGAATATACTCTTTACTGCCATGAGGTGACTTTTCTGAGGCTCTGTTGCAAATCTTCCAACTATGCCAACTGCATTGGAAATATTAGGTTTAGTCTAAGTAAGATAAATTAGTTTTCCAATCATAGACTTATATAATGTTATATCAATTACTGGTGAGTCATCTTATTTTGTAAGCTTGCATCTAGTAATCATAGGTGTCCCTACTAGCTTGCAATTATCCATCTTGAATTTTAATATTTCCTTCATATATTTGGACTGATTAATGAATATACCTTTCTCTGTATGCTGCACATTGAATCCTAAAAAGTACTTGATAGGACCAATCATACTCATCTCAAATTCATTTTGCATCTCTTTAGCAAATTCAACACTAAGTTTGTCATTACCTCCAAAGATAATATCATCAAAAAATATAGCTACAAGTAACAAACCTTCATATCTCTCTCTAATGAATAGATTACAATCTATTGCTCCTTTCTTGAATCCAATCTTTGTTAAGTATCCATCTAGTCTCTCATGCCATGCTCTAGGGGCTTGCTTAAGTCTATAGAGGCCCTTCTTTAGTCTATATACCATATCAGGTTTGTCTGATAAGGTGAATCCTTATGGCTGCTCAATGTATACTTCTTCTTTCAAATTTCTATTCAGGAATGCTGACTTAACATCCATCTGATAAAATTTGAAGTTTTTAACTATAGCATAAGCTAGAAACAACTTAATAGCTTCTAATCTACTCACAGGTGCAAATGTGTTTGAATAGTCAATGCCTTCTATTTGCGCATATCCTTTACATACTAGTCTTGCTTTGTTTCTTACCACTATTTATTCATCTTATTTCTGAATATCCATTTTGTACCAATCACATTCTTATCACTAGGTCTTGGGACTAGTTCCAAAGTTTCATTTTTAATAATATGATCAAGTTCTTCTTTCATAGTATCAAGCCAATCTGAATCATTACAAGCATCTTCAACACTTAAAGGTTCAATCTGAGATAGTAAACATACCGCATCATTGCTAGCTGAGTTCTTGGCTTGTGATCTTGTTAAGACTTTGCCGCTCTGATATCCAATGATGTCTTTCTTAGAATGATTTCTAGATGTAAACTTTGGAGCTTTAGTTGATGTAGACTCATCAACCTTAGGAGTTTCTTCTTCACTTGTCTTAGGGTCATTGAATAACACATCAATATTGTCAAATATTTCTTCAATAAGTGTCTCACTAGTAGAGGGTCTGGGTTCTTCTTCAATCATGGGTGAGTAATCATGATATCTTTCTTGAACCATAAATTTTTCATCAATCTTTACATGAGCACTTTCAATGATCTTTTTCAATCTTAAATTGAAACATCTATAATATTTACTTTTAGTAGAGTAACCAAGGAAAATACCTTCATCACTACTTACATCAAACTTGCCTACTGCTTCATCCCTCTTGATGTAGCAATTGCTTCCAAAGATTCTGAAGTATTTTACTATGGGAACATTACCAAACCATAGTTCATATGGTTTTTTGTTAGCACCAAGCCTTAACTGAATTCTATTGATGGTATAGACTGATGTATTGACCATATCTCTCCAATAGGTGTGTGCAACTTTTCCTTCTATCATGATGGTGTGCGCTATATCAAGAATGATCATATTCCTTCTCTCTACAATTCCATTATGCTGAGGTGTTCTAGGTGCACTTAACTGTCTCTTTATGCCATGTTCTTCATAGTACTCATAAAATCTATCAAAGGTGAATTTTCCTCCTCTATCTGATCTTAAACATTGTATCCTTAATCCAAATTCATTCTCAACCTTAGCTTTGAATATTTTGAACTTATCAAATGCTTCTGAATTATCTTTCAAGAATGCAACCCACATCATCCTAGTATAATTATCAACAAACAAAATGAAATACCTTTCACCATAGTGTGATCTTGTTTGAGTAGGACCACATATGTTTGTATGAATTAGATCCAACTTGTTTTTTATTGAATTGTGCTTTCTTCTGAATGAATTCCTCACATGCTTTCCCTTCAAACATTCCTTGCATATAGTATAAACTAATTTTTCTATGCTAGGTAGATCTCTTACTACCTTAACATTGCTTATCTTTACTATGTTATCAAAATTGATATGACATAGTCTTTTATGCCACAACCAAATGTCATCAACTTTAGCAACAAAACAACTTGCTTCTGAATTGAGTTGGAAAACATTACCTCTTGTCTTTGAGCCTGATGCAACCATAACACCATTCTTGTTGTTAATGATGCATTTGTCATCTTTGAACTCCAACTAATATCCTTTTCCAAGTAACTATCCAACACTGAGAAGGTTATGTTTCAAACCATCAACATAGAGAACATCATTAGTACTATTCTTACCATCCAAGGTGATGGCTCCTCTACCAACTATTGGTTTAGGAGTGTTGTCTCCAAAGCTAACCATACCTCCATTGTATTTGTCCAGATGAACAAATCTACCTTTATCACCTATCATGTGATGTGAATAGCCATTGTCTATAATCTAGTCTCTCCTTATATCTTCTTAGGAAATCAATGCTAGCTCTTGTTTCTCTTTCACATTATTATGTTCATTCTTATTAATCATTTTATCTACAATAGCAATGAATCCAATTTCTTCTTCACCTGATTCTTCATTTGAAACACCATTTCTAGAAAAGTAACATTCCTTAGAGTACTTAGGTTTGTAATCCTTTTTGAAATTTCTAGCTCTAGTAGGACACTTAGATGCAAAGTGACCTATCTTATTACATGAAAAGCACTTGAATGGAAATTGACCTTCATATTTTCCTTTTCCTTTCTTTTCTCTTTTGGCAATCATAGCAATAAAATCATCTAAAGTTTTCTCTTCTTCATCATCATCAAAATTACCAGAAGTGTTTGCAAATTTCTTACCATGAACTATTGCTTTGAAGGTTGTCTCACTTTTAGGTTCGGTCTTCAATCTTGAAATCTCAAAGGCTAAGATTTTGCTGATCAAGGTCTCTCTCTAGAAATTAGATGTAAGCTGCATGGTCTCATCAAGGATATTGATCTTGCTTTCATATTCTGGAGTGAGATTAGTCATCAACTTGTCCATAATATATTCCTCTGAGATCTCTCCACCATTGTTCCTGATTCCAACAATGCTTCATTGATCCTTTGATTATAAGCTCTGATGTTTTCTTCAGGTAGCATCTCTAATGCATTATATCTTTTCTTCCAATTTTTTTTGCGCATATCCTTTGCTTGTTTGTCTCCTTCAAATATGTTTGCTAGGTACTTCCATATCTTATGGGCGGTGTCTACCTTCTTTATCTTTGAAAACTCACTATCTGATAGGGCACTGATAAGGGCTTCTTTAGCAATAGCATTTTGATGAAACAATTCTTTTGTGTTTCAATAGCATCATCCTTTCCAAGGTCTTCTAGGGTAGGGATCTGGGCTACTTTAATAGTTACATTAAAAACTTCAAAATCAATGCACTGCAAATGTGTTACCCTCTTGTTCTTCTAATCAAGATAATTCTCTCCATCAAACTTAGGACTCTCTTTCTTGAAGTATGCCATCTGATCAACCTCAAGCTATTAAAATTTCTCTTTGAGGCACTTGGCTCTCATACCAATTGTTAGGAATAGTCCCAAGAGATAACTGAGAGGGGGTGCGGGGGGGTGAATTAGTTATCTATAAGTTTCAATTCTTTATCCAATTAAGTATACTTAAACATAAGCATAAACACAATGAAAGAAGACATGAACACAACACAAATATTTTGGTTATGGGGAAACCCAAATAGGTAAAATCCCTAGTGGGACTTCATACCCATGAATATTTTGTACTAGTGTATAATGATCCTTGCTAGAAGATCCTTTACCCTATTAGGAGTAGCTTTACAATATAAGAAGTATAGTAGACCTGGTTAAGGGTCAGACCCTGTTAGGATTATTTTACAATTGTTCCTATTAGGGGAGAGGACGCACTATCTGAGAGCTCACTGCTCAAAGGGGTGAAGGCTACAACCTTTTGAATAACAGATACACACTATATCTAGATCTTGGTAAACTACACTTTGACCTCCTATCTAGATCAGTTCCAATGTATAGCAAAAATATGTTACTTGGTCACATAGACCTTCCTCCAATGCCTCAACACTTCACACACTCTGCTCTACTCTTCTCAATCAACCATGAACCACACTCAAGCAATCACAAATGACTGCATATAAATATCTTTCCTCTAAATGATATAATTGAGTTAGCTTGTTAGAACCACCTTGAAATCATAATAGAGAAAGCATAATAAACTCCAACAAACATTCTGTCAGCTCTATTATGCACGCAACATATTATGGGACCTGTCTTAATAAGATAATTGTAGACACATGCAACACACTATTGGCTCTACCAAAACAATTGGATTTTTCTCCACAAGATGAGTTAACTCATGCCCTCTTAACCAATCATCAATAACTCATCTCTAAGATTAACTCTAGGGGTGCATACCCTAAAGATAGGTGCAAATCAAGAACTAATAAAATCTCTATCGGCTCTGCTAAACAAACACAGGAAATTGCTACTGGCGAATAGCGACTACATAAATTTACTTGCACTCAAAATTAGATCATGTGTCCATGAAATTAATGTCACTAACATGTCTACATCATATCTCCAAGTGCGTAAGGCTCCATGATAACTATACAGACAACAATACAAAGAACACTGCCTGTTACTCTGTCAGGAACACTGCTGATACAAGCTGCTATATAAATGTTTGTACTAATAGTTAACCTCTATGCCCATGATATCATGCTGATATAATGTCCATGATACATATACTAAAGGCTTACTACATAATACTTCCATGCATGCTACTTTCTATATGTTTTCATCAATGACAAACATACAGTCAGTACAGGCCTACTGGCAAATCTCCAACACCTTTGACACCATAGATTTAGTTATTTGGAGACCTTACCTTGGGTGTGAGCCATGGGATGATGAGTCTCTACTCAAATTATTCTTTGAGTCAAGATGGTTGATAGGGAGGACTCCCTACATTATTGAGAGGCAGTTGGTTAGCCAGGTTTTATGACAACTTGACAGGATGTAGGAATTTCCACAGGGGGTTATAGAGTTTTCTTGCACACATCAGGAGTGGCAAGATAGGGGACCGATGGTGTCCTTTGAGATTTCTTGATAGGAGTTCTTATACATTCCATTTTAGGCATAGTCCATGAGATAGGGGGTCGTAGACCCAGGCATGACAGCAGACTATGAGAGGCACCTTAGGGAGTGTTGGAGCTTTTCCTTGAAGGACCAAACTTGAATCAATAGATGGTCTTGAATCTCAGGTTAGGCACTCAAGTTTGACAAGAAAATAGTCCAATTGATGAGGATAAAGAACATCCTCCTTCTTCTTTGAGCTCCACATCACTCAAGCAATTATTGCCTTATCTGCGCATTCAAGACACCTCATGATAAACAATAGGCCTACAGATACATTAGTGTGGAATAGTCTTCAAACCCTTTCAGGTAACACACCTCATGATACACACTAGGCCTATAGATAGATTATTTTGGAATAGTCTTCAAACCCCTTTAGGTATCCTATACCCCAATAAAGCCAATCCTTATGCAACATCCCTACTTGCATAGAATGAATTTGAAGACTAGAAACAAACTCCTAATACTACCAACATAAAAGGGAAAGGGTGGGAATGAATGTGAATGATTTAATTATTTGGGTTGAACAGACCCATGAGATACCCTAAATCTCTCATAGACCAGTGCCTTATCCAATGGGCGGCAAAGTCAAATACCCTATTGCAAGAGAAAGCTATGAAACAAGAAAACAATATACTTAGTGTGTTGATGCCTAACATCAATCACACACCATGACCAAACCTCAACTTAACAACCCACCTATGCATTCAAGTACGTTATTATCCATTCAAAAGATTTTAACCCTCCCCTTAGAAAAGACCTGTAAGCAGATAATACATTGACCAACATCCACTAGAAGACAAGCATGAGATATCTTTGACACCTCAGCTCATACAAACATGAACACTAACTCTGAAGTAGTTATCCCTGTGAAGACAACTCCACTTACAAACACTTAGGCAATGCAAATAGAAAAATCAAACACCCTTGATGTATGATTAATGGACTTAGAATTCAAATGGAGATAGCTTGGTAACAGTAAGAATATATTAAATCCTCATACATAAGAAAAATCTATTACAATATGCATTATATTCTCTAAACCAAGAAGAACACCCTATATGTAGAGAAGAAGAAGAAAATCTATAGGAAAAGAACCCTTCCTGGAACAGACAAAATTTAGAACCCCTCCTAAAGATCATGAAAATCCTTTTATAGGAACAAGGAGTGCAACAAGCTACCAATCATTAGGGAAAAATTTAAGTCTGCAACCACCCAATACAACAAGAAAAGAAAGAGTGCAGAGAAGCCTAGAAACCTAGGAAGAAAATTAGGTAAAATCTAATGTACAGCTACATTGGTTTCATCACCATAGGCTAATTGCGATGCAAAGTTACTGCCTTCTTGTTTTAGGAGAAACAAAATTTGATGCCGAGACCAACTTGGAAAACTTCATACGTACAAAACATGGAGATCACTGACGTACCAAAACCCTGGCCACATGTAGGGAAAAACAAATTAGTGCATTTAAGCTAGCATGGCACCCTAGGCAAGAAAATATGATCTGTGCAGCCACATAGACCTTCACCATCAACTTCACAACTACCACTGAGCTACCACACTCAATGCATACGATGAAACCGCTAGGAAACTCTACAAAACAAGGGTTCTCGCATGATTGCATAGCCAAGAAAAGGGCTATGCGAACATGTGACACACTACCAATATTCACCACTAGGTACAAAAACATCATGCCACTGATCAGCAAGATCATCAAGCTAGATCACAACACCTACCGCCATCAAACTAGCAAGAAATCTACCAAAAAAGCATTAAAACTAGTACTTTTTGTCTCAAAAACCCTCTGCAAGTTTGAATTTGAATTCCAATGGTCAATTCTTTAGCACCTAGTTCATTTTAAAACATGGACGTTGATGATCCATCTTTCCTGACAAATTGGGTGGTCAAATTTATCTTTTAAAACTACCACAGGACCCCTTGAAAAGTCAATCGCCACCTCATAAATCCCTTAGTGAATGAAAAATGAGCATGTCAGTAGCACGACACCATTGACCCACCTTAACTCTACAACAATGATATCATAATAGTTGTCATATGATCACATAGCCAGGAGAGGAGCTATGCGAACATGTGACACACTACAAACCTTCACCCCACCGCATAACCCCAGGTGCATGATCATATGGGTCTGACACCTTCCATGAGATCATGTGCCAACCACTAGATCTGCCATGCTGTCCTGCTTGTCTGATAGTGGGACCGCAACACTTCCATCACCAATGGGCCCTAGCAATAGGTGTCAATCCTTTATATGATTGCATGTCAAAAAACTCTGACATGTGATCATGTGATAGCCAACCACAGGCAACCATATAACCACCAGTGGGACCACTACCATTCCACCAATGAGCCCCAGCACAAAAAGGGAACCGGTCACATGTTAGAAATTTATGACATGCGATCATGAGACAACCAGTCATTTTAAAACCCTTGAAGACCTAGGCCCACCAATAGATCACACTTGCATAGTTAAGACCGGTGAGCAAGGAGTGTCAAAAACACATAGGGTTTTCATAACAGCGAAGGGTCAAAAATACATAGGGTTTTCACATTAACACAAAGGTAACCGAGGAATGTGTAAACATCGAGGGTTTTCATGCAGACATAAAGGTAGTAGGGGAAACTAAAAAAACATGGGTTTTTGACACTTTGACATATTCTAAAAACATTTCTTGCAGACCTTGAAACTTGAATAACTCCCTAGGTTTTGCGAATTAGGAGATGTGATCTAGACTAGAGCTAGGTGACACAATGGAAAACCTGTGGCCAAGAGCACACACCATGAATCATCATAGATTTTCTTCACACATTAAAACTATGATTACAGGCTTGGTAGAGACAACATTATAAAACATTTGCAGGGAATAGGTCATTTTCAAAGAATTTTGCATGAACTAGAAAATGGACTAACAGTGGCTTTGTCTGGGGATGATGGGTAACTTTTGCCCATGTGAGAATTTAAATTTTTTGGGAGAGTAGACCACCTACATGAAAAACATAGGGACCTCAAAAAATGCAAGGAATAGGAAGGAAAAACCCACAACAGGAAAGGGAAACTGTACAAAGATTTACAATATTTACAAAAGGCTTAGGGCCCCAAAACTTTTGATCAACTTTGCCTCTTTCAAATAAATAATTTTCATCTCCATTCAGTAGAGGAAAATTGAAACTACCATTTTCATCCATCCTACCAAGAACATTGTGATCCACATTCAGCATATTATATAAAAAATGATCACCATACTCATCATCACTGAGCAAGATAGGGCCATCCATTTACCATAGATGTTGGTCATTTTGTGACATCAAAATGTCACACTCTTCACTTTCACTACCTTGCTAAAAAAGGACACACTCCAACTCAACCTCATGGATGGGCACATCAACACATTGATTATTAGTCTGTAATGAAGAATAAACCCTTTCTATCTCTCTGCTCTGCAAACTGACATAAAACTTCTCAAGACAGAGATCTGACTGCATGAAATTGGAAGCAACTTGCTGATCAAAAATCACATCAGCATCTTCTGAAAAGGAACAAGCATTGTTAGTCAATGACTCATCAGTAATTTAAAAATCTGAGAAAACCCCTTCAGATTTACCACATTCTCCAGCATCAAAATATAAATAAGAACCACTAACATTAGGCTCTTGAAAATCTAAATCCACACTGGTACACATACCATCATTCTCATCATCACTGACATTATCAAATTACTTACAATAATGTGTACCATCCACTTGCATATCAAAATTAGGAGAAGGGACATCCACAAATGCTTCACACACCATGCCATCACTTGTATCATCTTCATCAAAACTTATATAAACCGGGCATGGGACTTTGGAAACATACCTAGGGGTACATCTTTGAAATTTTGCATCCAAGAGCTCTAAAATTTGTTCACTACTTAGTAGGCACTGAGCCTCACATTCTACCTCACTAGCCTCACTACAAATGCTGAAAATATCTTTATCATCTGAGATAGGAGCTGAAAAATCTTGTGTTAAGTCATCACTGTAGGAACCTACATCTCTAAATTCATCTTCTATCTCACAAATTTTATTATCAACATCAGCAACACAAGATTCATCATCCACAAATGAAGCCATCCATTCTTCAACACTCTCTAGTGCTTCATTTCTAACAGATGCAGACCAACTGATTGACTTAGGTGCACCAAGCTCTAAAAACATTTCAGTATATTGAGAATCCTGAAGCTCAATACCCACAAAAAGTTCATCACAAGCTATAAGGAATTTCTTATAGTATGAATGGGATGACTCACCTTTTCTTTCTCCTATTGCACACCTTAGAATCTTTATGCAAGTTTGCTGGATTTTTTAACTCATCAAATAAATATCTCTCTCTCTATTAACATTTCTAGAATCTGACAAAGAACTTTCAGACCTAGAAACATCAACTTGATCTGTCAAGGCTGAAAACTCCATTTAATATACTAACAAAACAACACTACCTGTTCTCATGACAATACTTTATCCAAATCAATGTAACTAGTGTCCTCTTTAAATCTCAACATATTCCTCATACTCTTTACAACAACCAAAGCTTCTATCCAGAAATAAGATCAAACTTTCATCATTGATTTTCCCTTTTCACTAATGACTTGTTTACCTAATTAGGGACTATTCTTGCTTAATGAAATAGGATTACTTTGAGATGTTGTGAATGCTACAAAATATTAGTCTAAAGTCTCCTCCAGATCACCTTTAAAACTTTGGTAGAGCCACCACCTCTTTGTAGAGGACAAATCTGAATCAGCTAAGAAATCTCTTCAACTCTGCACCTTCTTCAAAACCAACAATCACCAAACAACCTCATAGGATAACTACTTGTCAGGACTACAAATATGTCACAATTTGCTACAAAAAACTGACCAAACAAAGACTCAGAGTTTCCACTCAACACGTAGTGAGAAGATATTACAAGTGTGTTTTTTATATCAGAATCTAGGATGATCCAGCCAAGCAAGGATGTTTTCTGTCTTTTACTTCTTCCCCAGTGGAGTCACCATTTTGTTGGTGACTCAGATGGGGAAAATCAATCTGGTCAACAAAATATTTTGAATATAACAGCACAAGCCCAACCAGAGATCTTAACAGATATACTTCTTCATTATTGTTCTCCCCAGCAGAGTCACCATTTTGTTGGAGCTTTTCCTTGTAGGACCAAACTTGAATCAATAGATGGGCTTGAATCTTAGGTTAGGCACTCAATTTTGATAAGAAAATAGTCCAATTGATGAGGATAAAGAACATCCTCCTTCTTCTTTGAGCTCCACATCACTTAGGTGGGTATTGCCTTATCTGCACATTCAAGACACCTCATGATAAACAATAGGCCTGCAGATACATTAGTGTGGAATAGTCTTCAAACCCCTTCAGGTAACACACCTCATGATACACACTAGGCCTGGAGATATATTATTATGGAATAGTCTTCAAACCCCTTTAGGTATCCTATACCCCAATAAAGCCAATCCTTATGCAACAACCCTACTTGCATAGAATGAATCTGAAGACTAGAAAGAAACTCCTAATACTACCAACATAAAAGGGAAAGGGTGGGAATGAATGTGAATGATTTAATTATTTGGGTTGAACAGACCCATGAGATACCCTAAATCTCTCATAGACCAGTGCCTTATCCAATGGGCGGCAGAGTCAAATACCCTATTGCAAGAGAAAGCTATGAAACAAGAAAACAATATACTTAGTGTGTTGATGCCTAACATCAATCACACACCATGACCAAACCTCAACTTAACAACCCACCTATGCATTCAAGTACGTTATTATCCATTCAAAAGATTTTAACCCTCCCCTTAGAAAAGACCTGTAAGCAGATAATACATTGACCAACATCCACTAGAAGACAAGCATGAGATATCTTTGACACCTCAGCTCATACAAACATGAACACTAACTTTGAAGTAGTTATCCCTGCGAAGACAACTCCACTTACAAACACTTAGGCAATGCAAATAGAAAAATCAAACACCCTTGATGTATGATTAATGGACTTAGAATTCAAATGGAGATAGCTTGGTAATAGTAAGAATATATTAAATCCTCATGCATAAGAAAAATCTGTTACAATATGCATTATATTCTTTGAACCAAGAAGAACACCCTATATGCAAAGAAGAAGAAGAAAATCTACAGGAAAAGAACCCTTCCTAGAACTGACAAAATTTAGAACCCGTCCTAAAGATCACAAAAATCCTTTTATAGGAAGAAGGATTGCAACAAGCTACCGATCATTAGGGAAAAATTTAAGTCTACAACCACCTAGTACAACAAGAAAAGAAAGAGTGCAGAGAAGCCTAGAAACCCAGGAAGAAAATCATGTAAAATCTGATGTACAGCTACATTGGTTTCATCACCACAAGCTAACTGTGATGCAAAGTTATTGCCTTCTTGTTGCAGGAGAAATAAAATTCAATGCTAGGACCAACTTGGAAAACTTTGCATGTACAAAACATGGAGATCACTGACATACCAAAACCCTGGCCGCCTTTAGGGAAAAAAAAATTAGTGCATTTAAACTAGCGTGGCACCCCAGGCAAGAAAATCTAATCTGAGCAGCCAAATAGACCTTGACCATCAACTTCACAACTACCACCGAGCTACCACACTCATCGCATATAACCAAACCGCTTGGAAACTTTGCAAAAAAAGGGTTGTCACATGATCGCATAGCCAAGAAAAGGGTTATGCGAACATGCGACACACCACCAACATTCACCATCGGGTACAAAATCATCATGCCACTGATCAGCAGGACCGTCGAGCTAGATCACAACACCTACCACCATTAAATCAACAAGAAATCTACCAAAAAAGCATTAAAACCATTACTTTTTGTCTCAAAAACCATCTGCAAGTTTGAATTTGAATTCCAACGGTCAAATCTTTGGCACCCAATTCATTTTAAAACATGGTCGTTGATGATCCATCTTTCTCAACAAATTGAGTGGTCAAATTTATCTTTTAAAACTACCGCGAGACCCCCTGACAAGTCAACCGCCACCTCATAAATCCCTCAGTGAATGAAAACTAAGCATGTTAGTAGCACGACACTGTTGACCCACCTTAACTCTGCAATAGTGACATCATAATAGTTGTCACATGATCACATAGCTAAGAGAGGGGCTATGTGAACATGCGACACACTACAAACCTTCACCTCGCTGCATAATCGCTACTGCCATGAGTTAACATAAAATGTTAGTCACATGATTGCATAGCCTTGAAAAAGGCTATGCAAACATGCGACAAACCACTACTTACCATGCCTCGGCCCTGCCAACAGTCACCATGCTTTAGACTTGGGCCCGCCTTATGCCACATGTCACAACACCATTCATTGCAACCACCGAGTCACACCTGCCATAGGAATCACTTTTACAAGCCTTCAAAATCGAACGACAGGTGCATGATCTCATGGGTCTAACACCTCCCATGAGATCATGCACCAACCACTAGATCTGCCATGCCATCCTCCTCATCTGACAGTGGGACTGCAACCCTTCCATCACCAATGAGACCTAGCAACAGGTGTCAATTGGTCGCATGATCGCATGTCAAAAAACTCTAACATGAGATCATGTGATAGCCAACCCAATTCTACCACATAACCACTAGCGGGACCACTACCATTCTGCCAATGGGCCCGAGAACAAAAAGGGAACTGGTCACATGGTTGCATGTTAGAAGTTTCTGACATGCGATCATGCGACAACTAATCATTTTAAAACCCTTGAAGACCCAGGCCCACCAACAGATTACACTTGCATAGTTAAGACCAACAAACAAGGAGTGTCGAAAACATAGAGGGTTTTCACAATGGTGAAGGGTCAAAAACACACAGGGTTTTCACATTAACAGAAAGGTAACTAAGGAATGCAAAAACATCAAGGGTTTTCATGCAGACATAAAGGTAGTAGGGGAAACCAAAAACACATGGGTTTTCGACACTTTGACATATTCTAAAAACATTTCCTATAGACCTTGAAACTTAAATAACTCCCTGGGTTTTGTGAATTAGGAGATGCGAGCTAGACTGGAGCTAGGTGACACAATGGAAAACCTACAGCTAAGAGCGCACACCATGAATCATCATAGATTTTCTTCACACATTAAAACTATGATTACAGGCTGGGTAGAGACAACATTACAAAAAATTTGTAGGGAATAGGTCATTTTTAAAGAATTTTGCATGAACTGGAAAATGGACTAACAGGGAGCACCCATTCTCAAGGTTGACTGATTTGGCAGAGAGGCCACTTGAGAGAGATGTTGTAGAGAGATTCTGAGACAAGAATTGAGGCCAGGATAGGAGAGGCTAAGGGAGGGGAAGAGATGCTGGTAGAGGCCATGGCGGTGATGGAGATGATGGTGGTGATGGTGGCGATGGTGGAGGTAGGGGAGATAGAGCTGGTCCTGAGATGAGAGGCAAAGGTGTTCCACTGAGGAGATTGATGCCACCCCTAGCAAGAGAGGTATAGGGATAAGTACCAACATAGGGTGTCATAGGTACCCCATTATAGGTTCTAGCAAGTGTCATGGGACAGATACTAGTAGCTATCTTGATATAGGTAGATGCAACAAGACATGCATAGGTACCAAGACATGCACAGGTATCAGTGCCGATAGAGAAGGTATAGGATGAGGCTGATGTGATACTTTTCTAGGAGAGAGTGGTACAGGGTGGACAAGTTCAGGACATACAAGATGAGTAGATGCTCGATATATTTGGACAAGATATACAGATGCCTGGTGTCAGTGTACAGGAGGAGTAGGTAGAGATGGACATTGGGGGATAGGATCCCTACCTGCAGAGGCATGCTATGGAGGAGGAAGACCTAGACATTGATTCATTACTAGTCAGACTAGCAATGACATAGGTATAGATGGACCATGTCCCTAGACTAGAGAGATGGGTGGAGA
>BSBK01012659.1:80000-195000 GCA_027943335.1 Chamaecyparis obtusa
CCTTAGATAGTTCTCATCAGTGCATATTTATCTCTCCCTTTCATATT
This sequence comes from Chamaecyparis obtusa, assembly GCA_027943335.1. NCBI lineage: Eukaryota > Viridiplantae > Streptophyta > Pinopsida > Cupressales > Cupressaceae > Chamaecyparis > Chamaecyparis obtusa. The sequence continues at coordinate 80,048 of BSBK01012659.1, forward strand.
ATTTATCTCTCCCTTTGACAATAATGCCAAAGAAATAAATAAACAAATAGCTCTTCAGTAGCCAAGTAACTCTCTATATCCATTGTAGTCTCTGTATCTTTGTATATTAATATCCTAATCTATTTCAGTTCCCCAAAATTAATCACAACCTTGAACATGATCCAAAGTGTGAACTATGCTACATCAACATGAATGATCTTCTGATAAGATTAGGTTGATGCAACATCCAGATCACCTTAGTGACTGGTAGATAGGGGACAAACCTCAAGTATCAAATGTATCCTTCAGTAGAGGCTTTGTAAAGATACCTATAAGTTGTTCCTTAGATGTAAAAAATTCTAACTTCACTTGCTTCTCCTATACTTGTTATCTTAAGTAGTGATACTTAATAGATATGTGCTTTTTCTTAGAGTGTATCACTGGATTCTTTGAAATATTAATGGCACTAGTGTTGTCACAATATATAATTAGCGGGTCAGTGATTACCTCATTCATTCCTTCCAACACTTGCTTAATGTATGCAATGTTTGAGCAATTAGTAGTAGTAGAAACATACTCTTCTTTAGCTATAGACTGAGAAATACAAGTTTTCTTTTTACTTGTCTAGGTAACAAGTCTTTCACCAAAAAAAAATTCTCCTTCGGTGGTGCTTTTTCTATCGTCCACATTTCCAGCCCAATCAGCATCAGTGTAAACCTTCAGTTCAAACTTTCCTTCCTTAGGATACCATATGCCATAATCCTCTATCTTTTTCAGGTATCTTAGAATTATTTTAGTAGCAATCATGTGTGATTCTCTAGGGTTAGCAAAAAATCTAGCAACAATTCCCACAACATGTGCTATATTTGGTCTACTGTGAACTACATACATTAACTTACTAATCATGGATCAGCAAAGTGTCTGATTTACCTCTGTAGTTTAATCCTCCTTTGTCAGTTTACTTCTATTAGCCATCAGTGTTCCCACAAGTTTAGCATCTTCCATGCCAAATGTCTTCAATACATCCTTTATGTATTTAGATTGTGTGATGAATATCCCATCACTCTGTTGAATTACTTGTAGTCCTAGAAAGAACTTAATATCTCTAAACATAGATATTTCAAATTCCTTTTGCATTTCATCAACAAAGGCTTTGCATATGTGATCTTGTCCTCCAAAAATAATATCATCCACAAATATCTCAGCAATAAGAATAGTATCATCATTATCACCTTTCATATACAAATTGTCATTTTCACTTGTTCTAACAAATCCAATACTTAACAAGTAAGTATGTAGCCTTTCATACCAGGCTCTTAGTGCTTTCTTCAAACCATATAAAGCTTTATGTAATCTACATACCATTTCTCTATTGTCTAGATCAACAAACCCTTCAGGTTGTCCTATGTAGACCTCTTCTTCAAGTATACCATTCAGAAATGCTGACTTCACATCCATTTGATAGACTTTGAATTTCTTGTGTGCAACATATGCAAGTAGCATTCTAACTCCTAATCTAGCAACAGGTGCAAATGTTTCACCATAGTCAATGCCTTCTTCTTGTGCATATCCCTTGCACACCAATCTAGCTTTATTTCTTGTAACTTCACCATTTTCATTCAGCTTGTTCCTGAATATCCATTTAGTACCGATAACATTCTTTTCCTTTGGTCGGGGGTACTAAACTCTAGGTTTTATTCTTCTATATTTTGTCTATTTCCTCTTTCATTTCATTAATCCATTCATCATTCTCCACTGCAACTTTTACATTTTTCGGTTCAAATTTACAAACTAGACATGTACCTTGTCTTGCTTTTCTCCTAGTTTGCATTCCAGCTTGTCTGTCTCCAATAATTTGTGTCTCAGGATGATGTCTCTAGAAAAATTTAGCTAGTACTCAGTCTCTTCTCTCTTGTTCATCCCGTTCAGGTTTATTTGCTTGCTCGATAGCTCCATCCCATTCATCGATTTGTTCTTCCTATTGTTCTGCATTGTTTTCCTGCTGACCGGTTAACACAGGTTGCAACTTCAGTAGATACTTAGGTTGTTCAATGTAAGTGAATCTACCATAGTCTTTTAGTTCCTTTCTACTTTCCTCTGTGTTCTTTTCATCAAACTCATCAACACGGAAAATAGTACTTTCAATTATCTTATTTGTAACCTTATTCAGACATTTATATGCTTTACTTTTAGTAGAATATCTTGAGAATATCCCTTCATCACCTTTTGAATCAAATTTCCCATTTCTCTCATATTTCAGAATAAAGATTTACTTCCAAAAATCTTGACATAACTTATAGTAGGTTTGTGTCCAAACCATAGTTCATAAGGTGTCTAGTTGGTGTCCTTCTTCAGTTGTACTCGGTTAAGAACATATAAAGTTGTACTGACAGCTTCTCTCCAATATGTCTGAGCAACATTCTTTTGTATCATCAGTGTTGTAGCATAATCAATTATTGACCTGTTCCTTCTTTCATCAATGCCATTTTTCTTAGGTGTCCTCAGTGCAGAGACCTATCTTTTGATAACATGCTCATTACAGAAATTAGTAAATTCACCAGAGATAAATTCACCTCCTCTATCAGATCTTAAACATTTCAATTCTTTACTAGTCTCTTTTTCTACCTTAGCTTTATACCACTTGAACTTTTTAAAAGATTCAAATTTTTCTTTCAAGAACATAATAGTAATTAGTCTAGTATAGTCATCAACAAAAAGTATAAACTATCTATCACCTGAACAACTCTAAGTTCTCATAGGACCACACAAGTCAGTATGAACCAACTCAAGTATCTTCTTTGTTGAGTAGTCTTTTCTTTTGAAACTAGACTTAGTCATCTTACCTTTCTAACATTCATGGCACATAGCATGATCAGGTTTTGACAAGTTAGGAAAACCTCTAACTCTTCTCTTTTTGTGAATCTTGATCATGTTATCACAATTCACATGGCATAACCTTTTATGCCACAACCATGCATCTTCATCCTTCATTAACAAACAAGAAGACTGATCAATATCAAGATAAAATAGATTACCTCTAGATTATGTACCAGTGTCGACAAGTCTTCCTCTGTCATCATAGATCTTCACCTTTTTTCTCTCAAAAGCAAGTCGGTGGCCTAAATTATTCAAATGTGCCACACTTAATAGATTATAGTTCGGTCCATCTACCCAGTATGCATTTTCACATTTTATTCTATCATTAATCATCAGTGAACCTTTACCTCTTACCATACAAGGTGCATCATTGCCCATTCTCATAGATCCTCCATTGTATTCATCAAGTTGATCAAATTTCTCTACATCACCAGTCATATGATGTGTACAACCACTGTTTATGATCCATGTGTCATTTCTATTTACTCTAGAGATCAGTGTTGTTTCTTCATGTTTCTCTTCTTCCTTTGAGTCATCTTTCATAGGAACAAATAAAACTTCTATGTCATCATCAGAATTAGATTTAGATTCAATATCTTTGTCTATGTAACATACCTTTTTCCATTTTTCATAACTGACTCAGTTGTCTCTGTTATTGTGTCGATAGCTCTTATTGAATCTTCTCCCATAGCTTCCTTCAAATTAGTCTTTAGATCTATCATCATCTTTCTTATGTAGACATCTAGCAGCAATGTGGCCAACCTCTTTACAGTTAAAGCATGCCAAAGGTAGCTTACCTCTATACCTTCCTTTACCTATGGGTAACCTTTTGGCCATAAGAGCTTCAAGCTCATCAAGCTCATCATTTGTATTTCTATCGCTATCATCATTCTTATTATAATTGCTAGACTTACCAATCTTCAAAGAAGACATGAAAGTGGATTCCACAGAAGGAACAACACTGTTATCAAAGTTATTCAATTTAAAGGTTTTAAGCTTACCAATTAGGGTAGCCCTTGTTTCATGAATTGTAGAGATCCTAATTGCATAAACCAGCAGTAAAGTTCTGAGAATCTTTCTTATCACTATTTCATCATCAATAACTCCATCTGATGCTCTAATAGCATGTACTACCTCTTTCAATCTATTTGAGTACTACACAATGTTCTCACCTTCCTTCATCTTCATATCATCGAATCTACCTCTTAGGATTTCAACTCAGGCTCTTTAAACATTCAAATCTCTACTGTATATTAAAGTAAGTTTTTCCCACATCTTCTTAGCAGTATCATAACCCTTGATGTCTTCAAATTTGACATCAGTATAGGCAGCAACAAGTTCCATCATAGTAATATTGTGTTCATGCCTGTCTTTCAGTTGATCAAGAGTTAAGGGACCAGTGGTTGGTTGTATATAGCCATTCTTCATCAATTCTAGTGTAGAATTCCCAATTCCAGATATGTGTAACTTTATCTAGCTTTGCCATACTGTGAAGTTCTCTTTGTTCAGTCTTGGCACTTCCCTCTTATACATCTTGAGACCTTTGTGCTGAAGTCCTTAAAACTCTGTTCTAAGCAACCACAGCTCTAATACCAATTATTAGAATAACTGAGAGAGGGGTGAATAAATTAATCACTGTCCCAAATCAAAATTATTAATCCAAAACAAATACTTCAACTTCTACTACTCGGTAAACATAAAATACTTTCACTGTCTATGCTTTTACTGATTATTAGTCTAAAACTTATAGTAGTTACTGATCAAATCTAACATGTAATATGCAGAGTATGATAACAAAAAAATATCAAAATCAACACATAACACAAGAGATTTAACATGGAAACCTTGTGAAGGGAAAAACCACCTAGGATCAGCAACCCAAAAATATTCACTCTTCTGAAGTGAGGTCGGTGAAGACCCAACCTTGTTAAAGGTTTACAAACACATTTTTAGGTGTGACCTTGTTACAGTATTTTAGACCAACCGTTATCATCCAACTAGCATTCACTATAGGGTTGATAGGATAACAATGTTCATTCTATGAATGTTACATAATAAGACTTTATAGTCCACTCAGTTAAGAGATTTGACTATGTACAATGGTTAAATATGTAACATTAGATGATCTACCTTAATACAACTTCAATTGCAGATTATAGATCAATATTTATCTCATACAAGTCCTTTTGATCAATGTAACACTTCAGATTCAACAATGTATCAACTTACAGTTAGTCATTAATTACTCTCTATCACTCGGTAATGCTTTATAGTTTGGTTCTCACTAACCGTTATGATCAGAATGCATGAAAAATTGTTCACGTGATAACTCTGTATTCTCTCCTTCTTCTGGATCTCATCATCATAAAAATCTAGTCTCTTATATAGACAATTAAACCATTTTCTTCTCCTCCATCAGATTTTTCCCTTTAATCATCTTCGTTGATTTTTCTACTTTAACCTCCTTCAGTTGATGTGTCAATAACACATTTCAATCTGCTCCATTAGATCTTCGTTGAATTATGTTAGCCATTGATCTTCTAACAAACATTATCTGTTACCTCAAAATCATACATTTTCCAGCTCATCAATCTTATCAGCTAAACTGATCATTTAATTCCTTTCTATTCTACTCAGTTAACAAAGAAATGTGTTGGTGAACACAAGCTCGGTTAGCACTATGCTTGGTATACACTACACTCCATTGGTGTATACTGAAATGCTTCATTTACCAACAACACTGCTTTGTGTCTTTCAGTTCTATTCTTCATCATAGATGAATGCAATGTAATAAAGTCAATATCATAAGGTCATAGACTCATCAACAAGTTACTCAATGTGTTCCTTATCCTTATCTGACATATACATCTTCCTCATGTAGATATTTTTTTTCTTCATCTCTTTCACATTTCTTTAGATGTTTTGGTATAGTAACTTATAGGTAAGTGCTGTCAAACTAGTCGACATCAATGACAACATAATACTGATTTAATCAAATTACATATCTAATCAGCAACTCCTCGGTGATCTTTAATCATAGATTCTTCAATTAGATTCCAAATCAGTTGTAGTTCATCATGAAAGTCTCTGAGTTTCACTTTGCTATTATAATGATGAGACATCCGCTGTTGGTATACTTTCAAATGATCATAGGCTCTTTGATGACATTCATCCATCAATTCTAATTCATCCTGTCGTGCAACTCTATACTCTTCATTTGGAATTAAATCTTTTAGATAGACACAAAGAGAAGGCAACTCGACCTTGAGGGGCAGGATAGCTTCAAAACCATAGACAAGGAAATATAGTGTGGCTCCAATTGGCATAGGGATGGAAGTGCGGTAAGCCCATAAGGCAAGATTCAATTGAATATGCCAGTCATGGCCAGCGTCATTGACAGTCTTGTGTAGGATCTTGACAATGGTTTTATTTAAATGCCTCATCTTGGACATTACCTTGGGGATAGTAAATGGTGGAATAGTTATAGGTGATGTGGAATTTCACACACAGCACATCCATGTCCTAATTTTGGAACTGTTTCCCATGATCAGTAATAAGATTCATAGGTATAGCATATCTGCAAATGATATAATAGGTAGAGCATATCTGCAAATGATATAGTTTAGGATAAACATGGATATTTTTTTGCCTGTGGTGGTGATCAATGGAACGGCCTCAATCCATTTATGGCCATTAGAAGATGGAGGATGAATTGTGCCCACAAGGTTGAGTCCCCACCGACTGAATGGCAAGGTGGTCATAAAAGGATGGAGCTCCTATGCTAGTGCATAAATAAGATTCCCATGTATCTAACATTTCTTGCATGCCCTAGAAAAATGGAAGGAATTTGTCTCCATAGTAGGCCAATAGTAACCCATATGCATGATTTTCTTAGCCAAGGAAGGACCACTTGAATGTGTCCCACAAATACCCTCATGTATGTCTCATAAGGCAGTTTGAGCTTCATCATGTTCAAGACATCGTAAGAGAGTAGTGTCAAGACCTCACCGATACAGGGTGTCAGATATTAGGACATAGCGGGAGGCTTGGCGTAGAAAGGTTCTTTTTTGGTTCTAGGATAAGTTAGGTGGGATGGTATTATTTTTAAGATAAGAAAATATTTTTCCATAAATCGAGGAGTCATGTCCAATAAGATGACATATAATACTCATATCAGGATCATCGTATGTGGGATAAGTCAAGGATTCCACCAAAAACTCAAAATGGGCTTTCGTACCCTCTGCATCAAATAGAGAAGCAATCGTAGCCATTGAATCTATTGCCTTGTTATCATGCTTTGGAATCTACTCAAAGGTGATGATTGGGAAATATTGTTTGAAGTCATCAACCATACATTTATATGGTAATAAATTGTCATCCTTAGTCTAATAGTCATCATTAACTTGGTTCATAATCAACTGAGAATCTTCGTAGACATTCAATTCGGTGACTTTCCATTGTAGAGCCATCTTTAACCCAATCATAAAGGCTTCATATTTAGCCACATCATTTGTGCAAGGAAAAAGTATCTTGTAAGACTTTGGAATTGTGGATCCTTGCAGTGTGACAAAGAGAACGCCAACTCCTGACCCTTGTTGAGTACATGATCCATCAAAGTATAGCTTCCATGTTTGTGTAGATAATGTCAAGATGTGTGCATCTAGAAACTCTGTATGTATAGGTTGATCATCCATCATGGAAGCCTCAGCTAATTGATTTGCTATCACTTGCCCTTTAATAGCCTTCCTATCCACATACTCAATGTCAAATTCACTAAGCAACATAACCCACTTAGCCAATCTTCCTGTTAAGGTTGTCTTGCTCAAAAGATACTTCAAAGGATCAATCTTTGCAACAAGCTTGATAGAATGAGACAACATATAACATCACCATATTTTTGAATCAAAGACAACTGCTAAACATGCTCTTTCAATTGGAGAATAATTTAGTTCATATCCCACAAGGGTACGACTGATATAATATATAGCTTTTTATTTTCCTTCTTGGTCTTGCTGGGCTAGAAGAGCATTGAGTGAAACTTTCATAGTTAAAATGTAGAGCAAGAGTGGCTTGCTTGGAATTGGTGACATCAGAGTTGGAGGATTTGCCAGATATTGCTCAATTTTAGTGAAGGCTTCCTCACACTTATCATCCCATTTGAAAAAGAAGTTTTTATGCAACAAAATGTTGGAAGGGATGAATTCTATCTGCTAGTTGAGAAACAAATCTTTTGATTTATTGGAGGCATCCTTGAAAAGATCTTAACTGACTGATGTTAGTTGGGGGAAGCCATCTCCATGATTGATTTAACCTTTTCTAGATCAACCTCTATTCCTTTGGCTGAGACAATGTACCCAAATAGTTTACCCAATGTGACCCTGAATGCACATTTCTTTAGATTGAGTCTAATTTGATACTTTTCCATCTGGGTGAATATTCTATCCAACACTCTCAAATGACCTTCTCTATTTTTAGATTTTGCTAAAATTTCATCAATATAATCTTCCATAATGGTATGCATCATGTCATGAAAGATTGTGGTCATAGCTCTCTGATAAGTGGCACCAGCATTCTTAAGCCCAAAAGGCATCACATTCCAACAATATGTACCCCAAGGACAAGTAAAGCCATTTTTTTTTCTGGTCTTCTGGTGCAATCTTTATCTAGCTATATCTAGAAAAACCATCCATCAAAGATAACATCTCATGTCCAGCCGTCAAATCAACTATAATATCAATATTGGGGAATGGAAAATCATGTTTAGGACAAGCTTTATTGAGATCTCTAAAGTCTATACAAATCTGGATAGACTTGTCTAGTTTTGAGAATGGGACAATATTTGAAATTCATTCAGTATAATCAATAGCATGAATGAATCCAATATCTAAGAGCTTCTTCAATTTTTCTTTAACCATTAGTGCAATATGTGGGTGCATCTTTTGGAGCTTCTACTTAACTAGCTTAATTCCTAGTGCAATAGATAAATGATGCATAGTTAGATTAGGGTCCAGCCTAGGCATATCAGCATAGAACCAAGCAAAGTTGATTTGTCTCTCTTTGAAAAACTTTGCAAAAGATTCTTTCTCTGATTCTTTCAAGGATTCTGCTACTTTGGGATTGCACAGAGACTCATCTGTTCCAATGTTAAGAGGTAATGTTGGTTCTATAAGGATGGTAGATTGCTCTTGATATAGATAATTAGGAAGAGTGTCAATCCTTCCATTGTCAGGTTCCTTAGAGAGGTTTTCACCATCATGTGCGTCTTTTCTTTTTACTATTTTTTGATCTAATATTGCCATTGAGTGGTTTTCACCACTAGATTTGTTGATTATTTTTATATTTTTATGATTGAAAGGATTGACACTCTCTCCAAAGTAAGCCATGTCATTGAGTTTTATTAGAAATCCTAACTTATGATCTCTTGGTGGTAAATGATCCCTGATTCTAAGATAGTTAATTATTGCATCATCATTATGAAAAACATCAACTTCTAGATGATTGGGAGAATCCCAATCTATAAGTTCAGGATGTACAAGGGATATTGGATCATTCGGGTTAGTTTCAAAGGCTGAGATGGTATTGATAGATAAATTGTCAAGGTTTATGATGGTATCAGCAATGTCTATTTCCATACTCTCATTCAAATTGTCTATCGCAAGATAATACTCACTTCCCTCACAATCGACAAAAGTAGTATCATGTGGAACTAATCCTAGTGAGTCATTCCTTGAACTCTCTCCCTCATGGTAATCATTACTATAGTGATGAACAACATCAACTCCTATTTCTTTAGTATAATCAGATAATGAATCCCATTCATAAGCATTAGAGTCAAAATCATCATTATCCCCAAGTCTATCAATGATTTCTTGTGCTATCCTTTGTTGCTCTAGATCCACATACATACCATGTTTTTAGAACTGTAACGTAGGAGCTTTAGATGTCTCATGAAAAGGTGTGATCTTTTCTTTTCCTTTGTATCCTAATCCTGTAGTATCTCTTTGATAGTTTGGATTTTGCAAAATGGTTTTTATAACACCCTCTCTTTGTAACCCTATAGGTCCAACACCTTGGTATCCCATCTTTTGTAGAAAAGTATACCCTTTACCATATACATCTGGTGATATATATTCATGTTTGATATTCTCTTTATTCTTTTGTGACTTAAGAAAATGGTTAGCATTATGCTCAACTACTTCTTTTGATATAGTGCCCCCACTTATAAATGTGTCATAAACAAGTGTGGATGGGGGTTCTGATTGTTGTTTATTGATCAAAGATCTACCATATGATCTAGGAGATAAAGGTAGCTCTATGATGCAAAGAGCTTGACCTAAAGTGTACTCTCCCATACTTCATTCTTTTGTGTCTATCTTGATCCCATTAGATTTAGAAAATGATTCTACATTACTTGGATAATTGGGTGTAGTTGTAGAAGATCCAATACGATTATAAGGTACCAAAGAATTAGACATTGTCTTCATAGTGCTACAATACTGGAAAGGATTAGGATCTCCTTTGATAGTGATCTCTTGACCATTGTGAGATAATTTCAAACACTGATGATAAGTTGATGGCACAGCTTGCATGGAATGAATCCATGGTCTTCCCAAGAGAATGTTATAAGCAAGATCCATGTCAAGAACTTGACAAGGTACATCTTTGACCACAGGACCTACTCTGATAGGAAGAACAAAAGATCATTTGGATGACCTCTCTTCTTCATCATAAGCTTTGATTGTGATTTTCTTCTTTGGATCTACAACATTTTTAGAAAATCCCAATGCAAGGACTAATTTCAAAGTGCATATATTCAAGCCAGCTCCTCCAGCTATTAGTACTCTCTTGATTTTGTGACACTCTACAAGGACTCCTATATGGAGTGGAGCATTATGAGTTTGGGTAATAGCTAAATCATCATGTTCAGTGAAGGATAGATAATGTGGGGTTGTCAAATGTCCCACCATAGCTTGAAATTGATCATGATCTAGATTTGCAGGGACCTGGGTTTCTAAGAGAGCTTTCTTAAGGATATCCTTATGAGATGGTGACAAACGTAAAAGGTCTAATATAGATATTTGGGCTGGTGTTTTCTTCAATTGTTCCAAAAGATTGTACTGATTGGAAACATTTGGTATGGACTTTGGAACATAAACAGACTTGTTTTGAGAGGTGCTTGGTTTATATGGGACTTCTTGGAGAGTAACCTTGGATTGAGCTCGAGTAGTAACATTGACTGGTTGACTCTCAGATTTTTCTTTGATGGTAATCACATTGGAATAGTACTTAGAAGGATGACATTCAAAGATGTTACCAACATATTTATAAGATGCAGCATTATAGTTGGCTTGATTATCACCTTTAGTGTTGGAAGAACTTTCTTTCTCATGTTCAAGAAGTCGATCTTTAAAAGCCGTATGTGACTCATTCGAGGTATGTCCGTCAACATTAATTTCACCACCTTCAATTAAGTCTTGAATCACATTTTTAAGCCTTTGGAAATCATTATTTTAATGACCTTTTCCTCTATGAGATTCACAATAATCATTGTCATTGCACCAATAAGGTTTCACTCTAGGTTCAAAATCTCTAGTTTCAGGAACTGTAATGAGTTTCTTTGTGATCAACTTCCTTAATGTAGATTCAAGAGATTCCCCCAAAGGAGTAAAAGTTCTTTGAGGTGTCATAAAAGACAATCTCAAATTGGAGGAATTTTTGTTGGTGTTCTGATTTATAGGTTGATTGTTGTAAGTAGCTTGAGTAGCATTGGCCTTGTGAGATTTAAAAGGGGTTGTGTTGGTTTAACATTGCAATTATCAACAATCCCATCATTGACAATGTTTTTGTTTTTATTCTAGAATTTGGAATTTTCATTGTTGTGGTTGTTGGGATTTGAATTTGAAGATCCAACATTTTCCTTGGAATAAAGTTTGATCTCACCTTTTCTGACCATGGCTTCATCAATTTTGATACCATTCTCAATGAGCTTGTTAAAGTTTGGAGGACAATGCAATTGCAACCTATAGCTCATTTCTAGTGTAAGGTTATCGACAAAGATATCCATCTTTTCTTGTTTAGGAATCATTCGTGGATACTTGGAAAACAATTGACACCATATTTGCAAAAAAGTAAGGAAGGGTTCTCCATTCTTTTGATGTGCATTGCAAAGATCAAGCATAGTGACTTCATGTTTGATATTATATGAGTAATGAGTCACAAACTTGTCAATAAGCTCATTGAAAGATTTGATGCCTGGGGGTAGTTTGGAGAACCATTCCATGGCTTGTCCTCCTAAACTTTATGGAAATAGTCACATAAGATAAGTGTCATTGTGAGTGACTTCAATACAAGTAGCATAAAACTCATAGATGTGGTCTTGTGGATCCAAATTCCCTTTATATTTGTCAAACTTTGGTACCTCAAAATGAGGAGGGAATGGAATCATTGCTAAATTCTTATCAAAAGGATAAGGACATATATCATCAAATGAGTACTTCTTAGTTGATGATCCAGTTTGGATGTCACAGATTTGTTGTTGAAGCATCTAGATTTATTGTAGAATGGGATCCAAAGATAATGTGTGCCCTTGAGTGTTTTGGGAAGCATTGTGTTGTTGAGTATTTTGAGAAGCATTGGATTGCTGGTTGGTTTGGGAAACATTGTTTTGTTGATTATTTTGAGAAGCATTGGATTGTTGATTGGTTTCCTTTTCTCCATGAGTATGTATCTCTTGAGAACTATTAGGGATTTCTTGATTGTTTATGATAGGTGGTTCTCTAAGATGGGAAACATCAAAATCAATTGGTAGTTTGTCTCCTTGTTGAGAAAGCATGAGGAAATACATCTCTCTATCCATGTCTAGGAGTCTTTCCATGACATTATAAAATCAAGGATCTTGTGTAGCATCCCTAAGTTCTTGATTAGTAGGTTCCTCATCTGATGTAAAAATTTAAGTCTTCTTAGGAAGTCCTTTTGACCAAGGGTTCTCTTCATTGCTGTTGTTTCCTTCCATCTTGTCTATGGATTCTAGATCAACAATTTGTTTGAGTTTCAGAGATCAAGTTTGAACCATAAAAATGTGAAAGATGATTGTGGAATGGAAGATTTTTTATGAGAAGATGTGAAAAGTGTTTGATAGAAAAGATGTGAAAAACAAATTGAAAAGTGTTGAAAATAGATAAGATAACTTGATAAAATCTAAGTCAATAGGAGGTATGGATCTCACTATGATATGACAAAGAAAAACCAAGAGATAGTAACCTAAGTAATCTTGTTGATTAAGGATGATAGATCCTGATATGATAAACTCACAAAGATCAAAATCTGATAGATAAGGTGATGTTTCAACACTGAATTGGGAATTTTAAAGATTGAAGGAAATGATTTGATGATTTTTGATGAAGAAAAGATGATGAAAAATGATCAAAATGGTCAAACTGAAGATCAGAGGTCTGTAAGGATCAAATGTTTCCTAGAATCTTACTGAAGATGAAAATGGGTATCTAAAAAATTGAATTTCAAATTTCCAAGGCTTATAGAAATGGTCTTTGTTGTGTATGCGCAGTGACAAATGCACAAGATAGTCTAGCAAATGTGCATAAAGTTTGGATAAATGCGCAAAAGTTCCCAACAGATGTATTTTGGCACAATCAAAAGGGTAGATAGTTTGAACAGATGTGTGACAAGATTGATCAAATGCATAACAAAACTTGACAAATGCACAGGTTCTGATTTTTTATGATTTTGGGCTGAAAATTGAATTTCTTTGGTTTTTCAAGTGATTATTTTTGGAAAAATAAAATGCATAGAAACAAACATGCAAGACAATAATGATCTTCTCTAAATTAATCTAGTATGAATGCACAAACACGCTTACAATCCTAAGGTTGGCAAGGACAGTATTTTCTGAATCCTCACTAGGATAATAAAATCCATCCACACAAATCCACAATGGACAGCCTAGGAACTTGGAGGCACGAGATCCTCCTTACAGTGCACTCACTTCTTAGGCACACCAAGTTCTGAATTCAATGGGTCATTACTTCCCAAAGAACTTCTATCTCTACTATGAACCGTGAGTAATGTGGGGTGTCTTCACGGGCTTGGGTGACCACTTAAGCTAGCAAATAGAAGGTTTTTGGCCACTATACAAAGGTTTTTAGTAAGGAAATCCATTCAGGTGGTTGTGATCAAGTCATTTTCCCAATTAAGGGGGCTCTCCAAGTCCTTTCAAAGCAAGGCTTTCACCTCTACAATGTAGGACTTTAACACACCACTTGGGTATTGGAGGAGTTTTTGGTTGCCATAATGAATTCACACTTGCCTAATGTGAGACTAATCACAATAGAATTTTTTATATACTAGTTTGGAAGGGCTTGGCTTTAGCCTATTACCGGTTGGGTCATTCCTTGGGCTGAGTACCTCTTTTCCCATCAAAGACCACCATCTAAAAATTATAACAATTTCTCTTACACCCAAGATCCATGAATGGTGAGGGGAGAGGATGTGTTGTTATAATTTGGGGATTACAAATAGCTATAAATAAAAACACAATAGACACTTTGCTATGCTAAAGAAGACACACAAAATTGAAAAGCATGGAGTATTTTAAAGCCCAAACAAGATTATTGTTTCTTTTGCAAACCCCTTAAGAAACCTGTTAGGAATGGGAACACTGAGAGGGGGGGGGGGGGGGGGTGAATTAGTGTTTACTGAACTTTAACTTTTCCTTTTAATCTTTATCCTTAACTTAAATGCTTAAGTACTGAACTAAACATTTACATAAAACATTAAACATAAGAACAACACATGACACCAATATGGTTACGGGGAAACCCAAATAGGTAAAAACCCTGGTCGGAATTGACACCCACTAATATTTTGCACTAGTGTTTTGTGATCCTTGCTAGAAGATCCTTTACACTATTAGGAGTAGCTTTATAATGCTTTTAGCATAGTAGACCTGGTTAATGGTTAGACTTTGTTAGGAGTCTTTTACAATGATCCCTATTAGGGGAGTGGACTCACTGTCCTATAGCTCACTCCTCAAATGATGAAGGCTACAACCTTCTAAATTAGATACACACTATATCTATAGGGGAACTGTTGCTGTGACACTGCTTGTTAGATTAGTTCCTTTGGTGCGCTAATACTTTAACCTCTAGTAAAGCTCTAATACATCATATTCTCTCTTTGCATACCTCTGATCTGCTTTAAAAAACTCTAATACAACTTCCATGCTTATTACAATGGGCTCATCTTATATTTATATGCTCATACAAACAAAAAAATTAGGTAGGCCCTATAACTAACTACAAACAATGCTTCGAAATGAATTGGCTTAAGCATTCTTACAATTATACATGTAAATATGTCAAAAACCTAAATAAAATGGTAGCATAGCCTCTACAACATTAATTTACAATCGCAAACCAAAATAGTCACTGTCGGCTCCATGCTCTGTTTGCTGCTGGCACACACTGGTTGTGCATCTTCAACTGACTGTAACTTTCACATCTTTGCATATATACTTATATGCTCTTAAACTAAGCATAAGTATATTCTAAAAACCTTAAATTCCAAGGTACATACCTTAGTTCATTGGTACACATGTGCACTGATGCTCTGAGTCTCTAGTACTCTATTGATTGTCTAATCTTCAACACTTAACTGAATTCTGATCTTTACACTTAGTGTGCTGACTCCAAACTGCTATATAATTTTTTTTCCATAATGAAAACACTATATATAGTCATATACTTTAGTATAGACAACTTGCCAACAATCTGCCCCTTTGTCATTGATGGTAACAAAGGAATATGACCAAGTTTCTAACTGTCCATTTACACAAAACATTTTGTCTTCTATACATCTTTATACATAAACTTATATCTCCCTATACATCCTATATACTCCATATTCTATACAACTACCCCTTTGACATTAATGAAAATGGTATATCAAAAATATGTATATACATAGACTTACTAAGGGAAAACATCTGGATATGTAATCTTGAGTTTCTAGATCTCCTTCTTCCAAAAGGTTATCAGTGAATTGACTATCTATAGATGGGCGCATAATGCATATTGAAGCTTCTCCATCTTCTCCAAATCTATGCTCAGACCTTGGTCATAGGTAATCATAGTCACATCAATCTCCTTAATGTTCTAACTAAGAATGTCTAAGGAAGGCGCAAGAGCATTCCTTAATTGGGTCTGTCTAGACCTTATCTTCTCCATTTCTTTCTCTACCTTCTCAATTATATCTAAATGACCTTGATAGACATTGTTACATATATTCATCAGTGGATGTGACTAGCACTGAGTCCTGAGTCCTTCACCTTCTCAATCATTGCTTCTGCATCTTTTATCTTCTTGAGATGGGCATCAGTTAGCTTATCCTGATCCATGGATTCTGCAATGATTTTCCTTCCTTGATCTGCAAACTCCTTCAATGATGCCTGACCAGACTTAAGAGAGTTCAAGTCTAGTGCAAAATTACTCATCAATTCATTAAGTCTCTTCTTCAAGTACTTCTCTTTTGCCACTAAGGCTGCAAATTTTTCTAGGTTTGAAAAATTTACTTTGAATTGTGAGATGACTGTGCTCACATCATCAACTAAATGTACATTTACTACTTTCTTGTCCTTTGGCAGAAAATTGTTCAGAATATTTAGTGATTCCACTAGGAGAGGATTTCTCATTACTTTCTTCTCCTTAGCCTTCTCCATAGTCAGGACGTTGAACTTAATTAGGTCTTCTTCCTTCCAGGAGTCCAAACTGCTAGTGTCTGGTGTCAAACTTGACAACAATGAGGAGGGAGTGCTATCAATCATCTCTTGTTTCACTTTGAGCATTTCAACAAAAGTTTCTTTTTCTTTCTCCTTTACTTCTTCTTTTTCTACTTCTTTCTCATAAAAAATGTCTTCCATGAGTACTTCTTGCTAAGTGGGAGGTGTATTGCTGCATAAGATTTCTACTTCCTTAGTACTAACAAATGCTTCCTCAAACTTATCCAAGTCCTTATCAGTAGCCACCATGGCTATTTCCACATTATTTATGATAATTGTGTTGTCTTTGAGTGATTCTATCATGGACATAAAGTGATCTTCTTATGTTTGTGCTTCTACTATGGGTGTTGAGTCTCGAGGACTTGTCACTAGTACATAGGAGGTCTCTGCTACTTTTCCTTTCTTATTTGATGCATGAGTGATGGGCATAGTAGGTAGTCTAATTTGTTGCTCCAAGAGTACCTTTTCAAAAGATTTCTTTGTTTCCTAAGTTATCAAGTCATAGTCTTTGTTCATGATATGCAAAGTTCTTATTTTTGTTCTTAGGTGCGGCTTTACTAGTTTCAATATTAGTGCTTCTTCATCTTTATAACATACATATAAAGTATCTTGTAACACTTTTTCCCTTATTATAATATCCTCTTCATTTTCTTATCTTTTAAGGTGTTCTAAAATATTCCACACTTTGTCAGGAACAGAGGTCTACATGTCAAGAATTATTTTCTTGAGCTTGATCATGTGTTTTATAATCATATTGTGAATTTCTAACTTATCAATTTCACTATATGTCTCATAGAACTTTCCTACTTGATCAATTCTGCCCTCATCAATAATTCTTGCACTCAAAGTTTTGAGACTTGGTATGAATCCTGCCTTAGGAGTGCTTGAATGTTTCTCCCGCTCCTTGTAGCTAGCGAGGATGAATGACTAGTGCTTACTTCTTTCTTCCTTCTGAACATTGGTTCATACTTCAGAGGAGCAATAGGATCACTGGATTCTTTGGGCACTAAAGGAATGCCATCATCTTTTTCAATCTTAATCTTCTTCATCTTAGGATCTTCTTGTTCTACTTCTACTGCTATGCTCTTCAATTCTAGGGAAATCTTCTCTTCCCTTGCCTTGTCAAGATCTGCTTGAGATACACCATGTATCCTCAAGATCTCTGATGTAACTTTTGCAACCTTTCTTTTTGTTGTAGCACTATTTAGCCTAGCATCAATTTCTCTAGTCTTCTCTTCATAGGTTCCCCACCTAGGTTCATTATCATCTTTGGGGGTTGATAGTAGTACCTGTGCATAGGCTTCAAGAAATTGTTCCTCAACTTCATAGCCAAGTGGATGAATCCACTTAGTTCTAGGCTCAACTGCTTCCATACAAGTAATATCAATCTCCACCATGAAGCATATTGAATCTTTATACTTCTCCACAATACTCTCAGGAATTTTGTACCTCATCTGCATCCTTGCTCTGAAGGTCTTCAATTCCAAGGTAATGAAATCTCTAAGTGTGGTTTTAGTGCATGCCTTGTTTGATATCTATGGCATGGTTGGAATGGACTTGTCTAGATATAAGTCAAATACTTTACCAACTATATGAAGGTACATATAGATGATTAGGGACCCAAACCTGAATATATTAGTCTTGTCATGTTTGAGAGCCCTAATGTTATCTATCAATTGTGCGTGCAAGATCTCACACAAGTCAAATTCTCCATCTTCTTGCACAAGACATATGGCTGCTAGAATAGTGCCTGTAGACACACTATTCACCCTGCTAGTATGATGAAACCTATATAACCAAGTATCATTGATATCAACTTAATGTCTGGTTGCTCTATTGGCTCAATGGTCATGCTGCGCTTATCACTTCTAGATTTACACACTTGCTCCACCATTTTTCTGATATCCTTACCCACTAGAAGGACGACGCCTATCTTAGAGATGCCTATTACCTCGTGAATTAAGTCTCCTATGATTCTTACTAGTACATCTCCAATCCAAAACAAATCATCATGGATTCTGCTCAACAATATCTTTATCCATTCTTCCTCATAGAATTCATATGCCATGGCATATTCAATAATGGGGTGATCATTCCATTTAGTGTATTCATCCATGAACATTTTATCCGGTTTCAACATTGTGTCCATGTGCACCCTTAACCTATCTAGTCCAAAAGGTTCCTTCTTACAATAAATGTAAGCCCTTATGTCTTCTACATGCATGATGCCCACCGGTGTGTAGGAAAATGCTCCCTCTAAATCATCTAGGGTTGATTTAAATGGGTGTCTCTTGAAAATATACCTCTTCTTCTCAGCAACATCAAAAAAAATAGGAGTGGACATGACTTACTTGATATAATTTTCTTTCCAAATGATCTCTAAGATGTTCTGATGGCTTTCAAATTGGCACAACAAGCTAGGGTTTCCTGCAACCGATCAAATGCACTGCAAATACTAGATAACTCAATTCCAAATCTTCACAAGAACTTCCAAGGCTCAATCTACTCTCCAATTGCTCTGAATATGAATGCAATGAGTGAACAAACAACTTTTTGTGTACTTAAAGTAAGAATTTCGTCATTTATACAACTCACATAAACCAGGCTATCACTTCAAAATTCAAAACTTGACCTCCACTTACAATCAACATGTGTGCTCTTGCACAAAGGTTCCAATACACTCCAAAAGATTAAGTCAAAAGATGTATACTCTGAGGATGAGTATACCAGCCACACAGGGGTCTAGAGCTAAATTAGCTCCCCTTATGACTCTGAGGGCCATTCATGCAGATGTAGAGGGTGCATCCACTAGGGATGCATCCAATACATTCTTATCAACATTATCCTTCTTTCCATCTGACCAAATCAAGCTCGCATATTCTGAGGCCTTCACAAACTTGACTTCTACTTTAGGATCCAAAACTGGTTCTTCGATCTTTTTAGAGCCTTCCTGACCTTGCATCCTTGATGTACAAAACTTTGAGATATGTCTAGCCTTGTTACAGGTGTGAAAAATCACTGGAGGTTTATTATTCCTTAGTGAATTGACATGAGTCACCATTTTACATGTTCTGGTTGTGTGACCATTGTAGTTACATATCTAACATGTAACATTCTGAGAACTTTTTGAATTTGTCTGATTCTGATTTCTTTGATCAGGCTAAATCCTGTTCTTCTTACTAGTCTTGCAATTTATTGCTCTATGACCAAATCTATTACACATATGACAATAACCATTAAAAGGTTTTACCTCTGTATAATTCCTTGCAATATGTCCATGCTTGTTACATGCAAAACAGGTGCATTCTTTGGGCTTGTGCTCATTCTTAGGAGGACCATCATTATCTTTTGTTTAACTTCAGTCTTCTTAGTATCAGTAAACTCCTTTTGTGTCTCCTTTCTTGCTCACATATTATCAATTTGATTCTATGCTTCATTGTATCCAATACAGCTAGTGTCTCCTTTGACTCTTCTTGCATACAACTGCGATTCTATCAAATCTAAACTGTTGTGGAATTTGTCAATGTGATTCTTTGCTTCTTTTAATTCAGATTCCAATCTTTCTTTGCAATTCGTTAGATCCAAGATTTCCAAATTGGCTTCCCTCAATTCATCATTGATTTGAAGGTTCTCCTTAACTTGCTCATTGTAGACATCTTGATTGTTCATCAGTATGTCATCAAACTCTTCAAGCTGGCTCAATAGAGATGCATTTTGTCCATTTAACTTCTTGACTTTTTCTTCAAGATCACTATTAGAGCGACCTTTCAAATCCTTTCTTAGTCTTTTGATAACTAATTAAGCATCACTGACTTTTTATTTTAGTTCTTCAATTTCTCTTTCTGAATTGTCCAGGTCTTCAAGAGCTACTTCAAGATTCTTCTTCAGATGTTTCATTTCTATTTTTTCCATGATCTCCTCAAGTGGTTAAACATCTATGCTAAGGACCAGAGTTTGATACCAACTGTTAGGAATGGGAACACTGAGAGGGGGGGGTGAATCAATGTTCACTGAACTTTAAATTTTCCTTTTAATCTTTATGCTTAACTTAAATGCTTAAGTACTGAATTAAAAATTTACATAAAACATGAAACATAACAATAACACATGACACCAATATGGTTACGGGGAAACCCAAATAGGTAAAAAACCCGGTGGGAATTGACACCCACTAATATTCTGCACTAGTGTTTTGTGATCCTTGCTAGAAGATCTTTTACCCTATTAGGAGTAGCTTTACAATGCTTTTAGTATAGTAGACCTAGTTAAGGGTTAGACCTTGTTAGGAGTCTTTTACAATGATCTTTGTTAGGGGAGTGGACTCACTATCCTAGAGCTCACTGCTCAAATGATGAAGGCTATCACCTTCTAAATCAGATACACACTATATCTGTAGGTGAACTGTTGTTGTGACACTGCTTGTTAGATCAGTTCCTTTGGTGTGCTGATGCTTTGACCTCTAGAAAAGCTCTAATACATCATATGCTCTCTTCACATACCTCTGCTCTGCTTAAAAAAACTCTAATACAACTTCCATGCTAATTACAATGGGCGCATCTTATATTTATATGCTCATACAAATAAAACAATTAGGTCAGCCCTATAACTATTACAAACAACGCTTCCAAATGAATTGTCTTAAGCATTCTTATAATTATACATGTACATATGTCAGCAACCTAAATACAATGGGTGCATAGCCTTTGCAACATTAATTTACAATTATAAACCAAAATAGTCACTGTCGGCTCCATGCTCTGTTTGCTGCTGGCACACACTGGTTGTGCATCTTCAACTGACTGTAACTTTCACATCTTTCCATATCTACTTATGCACTCTTAGACTAAGCATAAGTATAGTATAACAACCTTAACTTCTAGGGCGCATACCTTAGTTCATCCGTACACACGTGCACTAATGCTCTGAGTCTTTGGTACTTTGTTAACTGTCTAGTCTTCAACACTTAACTAAATTCTGATCTTAATACTTAGTGCGTTGACTCCAAACTGCTATATGACTTTGTTGCCATAATGGCAACACTATCTATAGCCATATACTTCAGTATAGACAACTTGCCAACAAAACCTGCAAACAAACTATTAGAAATTTAGTAATGGGGCCTTCAAAATATCATCCTACAAAATAGCCTAAAAACTACCAAAGAAAATAGACACTTATTAAAATGGTTAGCTAAAAACAAAATGATTAGGAAAAGGAAATTTAAAAACTGGAAAAATGAATGTGTAGAAACAGAAAGTGAATGAAAGTGCTGAAACAATGTATGCGTAGTGCGATGATATGAATGCACAACTTTAATGTATGCGCAACACAATATTATGAAAGCGTGGGAAGTATGAATGAATGCATAGATAAAATGGAAAAGACTAAGAGAAAAAGTGTTATGGCAGATAGAAATATATGTGCAACAGAAAGTGATGTATGTGTAGAAAATGTGGATGTATAAATAGAAAGAATTTGGAAAAATTTGCAAATTAAAAAATCTAAATATAATGTTAAAAGCATGGGTTTTTCCCCATAGTGGGCCTCAAAAATGTATGCAAATTAGGTTCTAACTAGTAGAAATGATATATTAACTAATTCTAAGCTTAATAAATCTATCTAATGCAACACAATGAAGAATACAATATGATTAAATGAAGAAATAAAACAATATTACCTTCACTCTCCCATTGCAACTTATCTCCATTGTCCTCCTAACCTTGATTTCCTGAAGATATTGAGCTCTCAGATTTCCAAATGAAGTCTTTTCTCAAGATACTCTCAAAGTGTGGAGATTTGTATGATTACTATGCACAATTGCCTAAAGCTCAATTATGCAACTAATGGATCGAATGCAAATGATATGATGATAACTTGGATGCTTGAATGCTCTTGATCTCTAGAATGCTTAATTTCTTGATTGCCTATTCACTATTAACTCACAAAGGGAAAAAGAGGCTCCTTTTATAGAGTTTTGGAGGACCCAAGCCTATGTGGCACAATCCTACGGTGGAGATTGAAATGTGAAAGATCCTAGGGCTAGGATTGACTTGGTTGAAGGAGTTGAGAGAAAGGGGGATGTAGTTGGAATGTGAGAGGAAGAATAGGGATGATGTTCCTCTCACATTGACATGGAAGAGAAGAAGGTGGAAGAGAAAGACACATGTCAAGTGTCTCACAAAGACCAAAGAGAGGAAGAGGGAAGGACTTCTTCCTTATGAGGACTCTTTGTACAAGTGTCCTATGAGTCATCTTTGACCCTTAGAGGTGGCTTGAGAAGCCCCTTAGGAATAGGGATTGTCTCTTGACTTGGTTTGAGAGAAGACATGTGGTCATGAGACCAAGTCTTATGAGGCCACATAGCCCTTAAAGATAGGACATGTGTGGGTGAGGATAATGATTAATAGATAATTAATAATAATTATTTATCTTAGCCAAGTGATGTGTCAGATGAATAGGTAGATGAAATAGACTAGGGGAGTTAGTCACATTTAAGTGATTGTGTAATTGATTAAATCACTTTTAATAGACTATTTAGAAGACTTAGGATAAAGAATTAGACTATAGTGAATTTATTAAAAAAATTAAATAATTTATTTAATAAATAGAGGAATACATATTAAGTAAATAATAAATATTTAATTAATTCATCAAGTCAATATTTAATTAAATAATAAATATTTAATTAATTAATGAGGTCACTTTTTAGTGTATACAATCTACAAACAATCAAGACAAATCAAAGCCAATAGATTTAACATATCGATTAAAATATAATCATTTATAATAGCAGGAAGAGTTATATCCATTTTAATGGATCTACGCATTAGTTGTAAAGAAAAGTAATTTGGCATAGAAAAATTATTAGTTTATTACTATTGTAGTCATCATTATATGCACCATATCTACTAAGATGTCCATGAATAGGGCAAATGAGAGGGAGACATATATATGAAAATAGAGGATTGAGGAAGAGAGAGAGAGAGAAAGAGAGAGAGAGAGAGGGAGGGGAGAGGGAGTGGGGTGCTCAAGAGAGAGACACTTCAATAATGTATTTTAGAGTCTATTATTTGACCTCATGTACTTTATTAATCTATTAAAAAAAGAAACAAATTTTTTTCGTAATTGACATTTCACACCTCTTCGGCATACCCATTGCACACTTAAGTGCGATTGCTAGTTTTGTATGGTACTCAAAATTTCTATTATCTCCAATTTATATATATTCCAAATGATCACCATTTCACAAACCAGATTAAACATGAGAATTTAGTAAAGGAAATCTATAAAATGTGTAATTCTTAAACTGGTGTTTTCATTGTAAGTCCCAAGCGTATCTGTTACCTTTCAATTCTTGAGTGACCTCAGGTCTCTGTCAATGGTGTGTAAGCTTAAACGTTTCATATTTATGGGTTAAAACAGTTTTTACATTTAATTATGTTTCGTGGGTTAGATGGCCCATGTTATTGCAGTACCGAGGCTCCCTAGAGATTTGGATTTGGCTACTTACTATCAATCAATTCAAAACATCATCCGAGTAAAATTCATTAACTCACCGCACTTCACTGATTCTTGTGGATGATATGGTGATCTTATACAAACTTATCTTTAATTAATTTCCTTGTAAAGACAGCAACGGACGGCTACAAATAATTAAGCCAACCAGTTTCTCTGGGCGATTGATTGACCAGTGCAGCAAGTTAAAGATATCCAAGTAAACTAAGATGATTTGGCATTCATGTATCTCCTATTCTACAGAGTTGAAACCCTCATTTGTACCGATCTCCAGCAAATCAAATTTATTAAACCTCATTAATTAGTTAGAAAAAGATCAGATATCATCAAGTGGTGATGAGCTAAACTTGGAAGCTAGAAATTAGGGATTAAATTGTTCTTTTATGTCCACAGTCAGTCGTGAATCCTTTCCTGGGAGCGAAACGTTGTTCAGTAAGCTAAATCGTATAAAAATTGTGGTTTGGATATATGGTATGATTCGTTTCATTCGAATGTATTTTAATATGCAATTCCTTTCAATGTTTTTTTGTTGGAATTCTCCGTGTTTGATTTATTTGGTTGTCCAGCTGTGTGAATGAAATGGCAACTCCAAGAGAGCATATCGAACAGATAAGGAGGGAGAAGTTCTCAGTTGGAAGAGAAGAAAATCCACTGGTTGAAGACCTCCATCACGCTGTCAGACATCTGTCTGCAGAGCTTTATACAAAGGATGTCCATTTTCTTATGGAGCTTATTCAGGTCAACTATTTTACTGTTAGAGAAATTTCTAGTACACCAGCTAATTATTTCTAGGACCCGAACTTTTGTCACTGTGTAAAATTTTGATCAACATGTGTGTTACTTGACAGAATGCCGAAGACAGTGATTATGCAGCTGAAGCGGAACCGACGATAGAGTTTGTATTCACAAACAGAGATATCACAGGGATGGGTGCTTCTGCTACTCTGCTAGTCTTTAACAACGAGAATGGTTTCACCTCCAAGAACATTGAGTCACTTTGTAGTGTTGGGCGGTCCACCAAAAAGGGTAAAAGAAAAGGTGGAGACTATATAGGAGAGAAAGGTATTCCGCTGCATTTACAACTGAATAAATGGAATCAGATTGTTTACTGTTATTAACTTGTATAGTTGTTATTTTTTAACATATTTAATGAATACTATACGAATCTGAGTTGTTAGTTGCCATTTTTGGATATGTTCCGTCGGTTTTTTATTATAATTTGAATCCCATTGTACGATTCATTTCTCTCATGTAGTTTGCTTTTGTTTTTGTGAAATGGTGGATTACATTCCTTTATATAAAAAATGAACACAATATAATTTAATAATAACATCAAACAATAACATAATGGATTCTGGTATCATCAAATGCAAGTTTTACTAAAATGAACTGCGTATTGCTATCCACAGGAATTGGGTTCAAGAGCGTGTTCTTAGTTAGCGGACACCCTTATATTTTCAGTAATGGGTATCAAATTCGATTCAACGAAATTCCTCCTCCTGACACCAAAATTGGCTACACTGTTCCAGAGTGGGTTGATGAGAAACCAAGCCTTGAAGATATTCTCAGCGTGTATGGCGGTAAGAGTACAGCAGAGATTCCTAATACTGTGATCATTCTGCCCCTACGCCATGAAAAGGTTGAAGCTGTCAAACAGCAGCTTGCTAGTGTTCATCCAGAGATGATTTTGTTTCTGTCAAAAATAAAGAGATTCTCGGTTCGCGAGGAGAATCAGCAGCGTGTGAATTCGATTTCTGTTTCGAAAGAAACAGCATTTCGAAGTCTGAAGAATGAAGAAAGTGAATCGTTCATACTGCATCTCACTGCTCAAGAAAATGATGAGTGCAATGGAGAGGGCAGTTATTATATGTGGAGGCAAAGATTTCCTGTGAAGAGCGAGAATCGGGTGGAAGGAAGAGAAGAGGTGGAGAACTGGGTTATAACGCTGGCCTTCCCACATGATGAACGGGTGACAACGACAAGAAACAAAGTGAGTGCTGCCATTTATGCCTTTCTCCCCACTGAAATGGTCACTGGATTGCCATTCATCATTCAGGCGGATTTTATGCTGGTTTCCTCAAGAGAGAGCATAAGGTGGGATAATAAGTGGAATCTAGGAATTCTTGACTGCGTTTCCACCGCATTTTGTTCAGCCTTTGTTTTTCTTGTGAAAGGCGTGGAATCAGCGCCGCCATCCTCAAGAAGCTATTGCTTTGATAAACACCTCCCTATTCACTCTCTTTTGTATCCTCAGTTAGAAAGCGTTCGGCAGGCTATTCAAACCCGCCTGAAAACAGAAGAAATCATTCTCTGTGAAGGCCAGAAGACGTATTGCACTCCGTCACAAGCTCATCAAATACTTCCCGCCTTCAGAAACATATTGAAAAAATCAACAAAAGGTCAACTCCTGGAAAAGACGAATACTCTCTGCTCTAATGAAGTGTTTGTAATTCATCCATGCACGGAAAGTTTGCAGTCCTTGCTATTCTTGGGAGTGGAATACGTAAATTATGAGTGGTACTCCCTTTGTATTGCCAGTGATCCTGCATGGGTGCGTGGACTATCTGAAGAAGTGTACGTTCAGCTCCTCTGTTTTGTAGCACAACATTGGATGGAAAGAGAAATCCGTGTCAAGCTCCATTCGTTTCCGCTGCTCAAGTATCGCAATGACAGTCGTGCTCCTGATGCCGTGCATTGGATGAGTTTAACTCACGTAGATGCTTCTTATAAGAATAGAATCCACTTTTTCCCAAGTGTGGAGGAGGCTGAATGGTTGATAAGATGGAACAAAGAGCTGGCGGATTCGGAATGTCAGAAGTTTAACTCGTTCAGTACGAAACGTTACAAATTCATGCCGAAGGCAACCCAAGTGGCCATTACGAATCTAAGATATAATCAACGAGCTAGCCTACTACGCTGGCTCTATAGGTATGCTAAAATGATCGCTTCTGAACTTTCCCTCTCGACTATCATTGACGAGATTATTAAGGAAGTTTCCCTCTCTAGAAGAAAGGAATTCGTAGTGCGTGTAGCACAATTTCTACATTTTTCTGCTGAGTATAATTTCATTGATTCTACAAAGATGCAGAAATTATGCTCCAGGTTGCCGATAGTGACTGAATCGGGATCCATAGTCAGAAATGGCGAAACAAAACTAGTCCCAGTGGCCATAGGGAAGTGGGCAAAATTAATGGGTCAAAATCGATGGGCTGCGAAGGAAGCTGTTATAGTGTCAGCAGATTACCTTAGCCCTCCCTCATGGGCTCTTCAACTGGCGGGGGCAAGCCTAGAGGATCTTACATCGTTTATTACCACTACACTTAACGCAAAAGATATCCCTCATCTTAAACCGCCGATTGGTCAAGTGACCAGATTTCCATTTGTAATTGGGCAAGAGGAGGGTCTTCTCCTTCTAGATTGGTTTCTATTAAGCTTTCTTTCTAAAGACCAGTAGCTCTAATATCAATTGTTAGGAATAAAAGTCTACCAACACAACTAAGAGGGGGGGAATCAGGTGCACAAAGATGGGGGACCAAAAAGATGCCACTTTTCTTTTTGGGCCCCCATCGCGCATAGTGCGCACCCACTAAAGAGCATGCGCCTTATAGGGCGCACACCCTATGGCTTGGGTTGCCCAAGCCATACTTGGAAATTCAAATCCTTTACAAAGTGCGCACACCCTATAGGGCGTGCGCCCTATGTAAGATATAGATTTATATAGTGAGAGAGAGAGAGGGGGGGGGGGCTAATTTATACAAAGAAAGGGGGGTAATTTATACAAATATAACATTTAAGTATAAGTTTGATAATTTTAATTTCTTATACCTTAAGTTATATTTATATAAATTATAAAATATAATTCTTTTAGGATATTTGGGATAGGTTCCAGCTTCATAGGAGTTAACATGCAGATTTTAGATTTTAAAAATTTCAGACTTAGCCAAATTTTAAAATTTAGCAAGCCTTCAGGAGGGTTACCTCCCAAAATCCATCATGAATTTCTAAGGTCAAATTGAAGCTGGCAAAAGGATTCCCCGAGGGTTTTAACTCATTTTATCACAAATCACTTGGCTTTGACCCCATCTCTACAGCAGACTTAGCTTAGCTCTCACCCAAATCTGTCTCTCTCTGTCTCTCTCTCTGTCTCTCTCTCTCTCTCTGTGTTTGTCTGTCTGTCTGTCTATCTCCCTTATATCTCTCTCTCTCATGAGACTCTCACTCTCTCTATCCCTTATCTCTTTCTCTCTCTCATGACAAAGAGAGAGAGAGAGTAATGAAAGAGAGATAGTAGATGAGAGAGAGAGAGAGAGAGAGAGAGAGAGAGAGAGAGGTGAGAGAGAGGGTGATGTGTGTGTGTGTGTGTGTGTGTGAGAGAGAGAGAGAGAGAGAGAGAGAGAGAGAGAGAGAGAGAGAGAGAGAGAGAGAGATTTGGGTGAGAGCTAAGCTAAGTCTGTCATAGAGATGGGGTCAAAACCAAGTGATTTGTGATAAAAACAAGTTAAAACCCTTTGGGAATCCTTTTACCAACTTTAGTTTGACCTTAGAAATCCATGATGGATTGTGGGAGGTAACCCTGCTGAAGGCTTACTGAATCCTGAAATTTGACTAAGTCTGGAATTTTTCAAATTTAGAATCTACATGTTAACTCTTATGAGCTGGAACCTATCCCAAACATCTTGAAAGCATTATATTTTATAATTTATACAAATATAACTTAAAGTATAAGAAATTAAAATTATCAAACTTATACTTAAATGTTATATTTGTATAAATTACCCCCCCCCCCCCCTCTCTCTCTCTCACTATATAAATTTATATCTTACATAGGGCACATGCCCTATAGGGCGTGCGAACTTTAGGGCATGCACATTTTGTAAAGGATTTGAATTTACCAATCCTAAGGCTTGGATTTACCTTGGAGATCCAACCCAAAGGCTTCGATGATTGAAATAGGCCCGAGACGTGTTTTCCAGCAGACATAAAAAAAATGACATCTTTTTTATGTGCTCCTCGTCAGGTTTACTCATGGCTCAAGAACGTAAAAATCCAATGACATGATATTGCAGATCTCTCTGTTAGCTATGTAAGCATATAATTTATTTTGAATTTTGATTATGTTATATTTTTCAACTCTAATTTCTTTTGTGTGTATGTCCGTTTTTTGTAAAAAACTAACACGGAGTATTTTGGGCATATATTTTGGCTCGTTCATCAAATTTTGCAATAAGTTACATTTTTTGAAACTAGACTCCATTCTACACACTTTAAATAAATAAAATTTTAATTTTTGATTAGTTTTAAATAATTTTTATGGGGAGCACATAGAAATTTCATGTTTTCAGGATGTGTGCACTTTGTAAATTCATAAAAAATTATACGTTCATCAAAAAATTTCCAAAAAAATCTTGGATAAACTACATGGTGTTAGCTAACTTCTCACTGGAGTGATTAAAAAAATTCAAAAAAAAAGTTAACATTTTAGGTGGAGCACACCAGACGCTATGTTATGTTTTTGGACCAAAAACATGACCACTTTTTGTGCTCCCTTTTTTTGAGGGCCTTAATTTGCACCATTTTCAAAATAAGTTAGTAGTTTAGGAACTAGATTAAGAGTATTACAACTCTTTTTTTTGTCGCATTTTAAAATTTTGAGTCTAACTATCTTCAATTTCTTGTTGAAGTTCAGAGTTTTTTTATTTCAGGAAAAAAGTGGCATCTTATACCCCCTTTTTGGTCCCCCATCTTTGTGCACTTACCCACAAATTATTAAACTTTTAAATTTTAAATGGAAGCTAGACCAAATCAAATGATAACACAATAAATGCCAATATAATAACACAATATTTTATTGTCAAGGAAACCTTGTTAAAGGTAAAACCCTCATGGGAATTAGCACCCACAAATGATGTATTGAGAGTATAGTATCCATGTTAAAAGATCTAGCCCTGTTAGGAGCTTATTAAAACATTACACTATACAGTCCCTGCTAAAGGACATACCTTGTTAGGACTCAAAGAAATGTAGGCTCACTGCCCAAAGAAGATTATCCACATCCAGAACTCACTGTTCGCAGCACAAATGTATATAAAGGAAATACACAATCCTTTTTAAGTGTCTAATTGAAACTATCTTTTCTTGATCAGTTCCAATGAAGTATAAACTATCCCCTGCTCTACATCTAGCAGATACAAGCTCATAGCTTTCACAATTCTCTTTTTGTATAGATCTCTTTCATACTACACCTCTTTTCAAAATAAAAGATCTTACATATATACCCTATTACAAATAAATAATCAGGGCGACCAATTAGGCTTTCTTAATATCTAAATAATTACATAACCCCTTGCTAATATACACATGGTATCTATAACAAGTATACAACAATTACACTTCAACAATTTAGGTCCAACATCCGTAATCCATGTCTACTATCCATAATACACGCTACAACTCCGAAGTCAGCCCCAAATAGGTCTCCTCTAGAACACAGGCTATAGATGATATCATCGTGCTTCCTATGACTTGCTAAGATCAAAGAATGTTCCTCAATACATTATATGAGATTCCTTAATCTCGCATATGCTGAATCCACATCACTTGCGAGGTACACTCAAAATACAGAGACTAACTCTGTCAAATTCTATTGTCACAGTCCAGAAACTAGTCTTCACCAAATCTTTTGTTACTCAACCAATATGAAATATTACCATATGTGATCTTGGATATAAGATCACAACACCTCCCTATACACAAACCTATGTTTTCTCATTCTGAATCAACTATGCAGTATCCGTACACTATAATAACCACTATTTTCTCTTCATAGAAATATATGTTGACATCAGTGACAAAACACAAATGACAATAGCATTAGTAACCAATTCCAACAATGATGTTGTGTAGTGATTAAACATATTAAATGCATCAACAACATCCAACACACACACACACACACAACATAGAAAGTATAATTTAAAATATTAAAATATAAAATGTTAATTAAAAATAAATGTAAATAAATAAAATATAATCAAAATTTGTAAGATAATATTACAGATGTAATATTAAATAATAATTAGAGAAATAAGTGTAAAATTAAAAAATATAGAAATAGAAAGTAATTTTTTTAATAAGGGTAATAAAATTAAATCAATTATAGATTAATATTGAGTAGGTTTTTATTATAATGAATATAAATTTAAAATTTTAATGAAATATTTAATTTTATATGGAGATCGAGAGGGAGAGATGGAGGGGAAGAAATAAAAAGATCTGTAGATATAGATGAAGATGGATAGGAAGAGATAAAGATGATTAGACAAAGTCAATTTTGAATTTTTGTGTCAAAGAGCTAGGTTGTTCATTTCATATAGGAAATGTTAGTTAGTGGGATAGGGAGAAATAGGGAGAGATAAGGAGATAGAGGTAGAGAGAAGCAGTAGAAAGAGTGAGATGAATAATAAAAAGGGGGAAGAAAGATGGAGAGGTAAAAATATCAATAGGGATAGAAATATGGAGGGCAATATAGGGAGAGAGATATGAAGAGAGAGACAAAAAGGAGGAAGGGAGTGAAATGGCTCTAAGAATATTTTAACATTTTAAAAATAATAATAAATAATGTATAATTATTTTTTATTATGAAAATATATAATCTTTTGTTTTTTAATACAATATATAATTATGAAAATATTTCCTGTAATAGTAAATTTTATTTTCTAATTTTAGACATGGATAGATTAACTTATAAGATACGAGTAGAAATAGGAAGGGGAAGAGAGAGAGAGAGAGAGATGTGTGTGTAGATAGAGAGGTGAATCATACAAAGGGGAGTGGGGGGAAAATATAAGATAGAGATAGGGAGGGAGAACAAATGGGTGTTTATGTGTTTGAGTGAGAAAGATATAAATGCAAGGATAGGAAGAGTGTGTGAGTTCAATTTTTTAATTGTGTGATTTATTTCATTTCAAAGGTTGAAAGCATATATGTCCGATAATTAAAATAAATTATACTTTGGGATTAGTTTATAACATAATTTAACTTAACATAGTTGTCCAAACAATATATAATTATTGTGCATGTATGGAACAATAAAAATGAAATTATTTTACCTTATGTCTTATTGTGTAAAAAAAATATTATGATCTCGTTAAAAGAACTAGAGCTAGAACAATGAAAAATAGGGAGAATGAAGGCTCCCATGGACAGCAAGATATTCAGAAAGTTAAAGATGCTGCAGAGTTGATGGAGGCTCTCGAATGCAATGATGTTGTCATGCTCAAGAGCCTGGCTTAACTCATTTTCTGGTGCCTATCTTTTTTTCTCTATTTTGTCTTTCCTTTTTTGAGGTTGTTTCTTGTTTGGCCTTTCTGTGGCCCATCCCTTGGTTTACTAAAACATTAGCTTTGAACTGATCTCATTTATTTCTTTTTAAATACTTTGTTGTGGGTTTCAGGCACCTTGTAAAACCTATTTTACTTAATCAAAAATAAAAATATTATGATCAATCTTTCCATATCACTATTGCAACAACATCATTTAATATATATCATACTATCTACATAACCATTGAACCCCTCAAAGACTCAAGTGCTAGTATATATATTTGGTGGAAGGGTGTCTCTCTATTATTCTCTTCTTCAAGACTACAAGATCAAGGAGGTATTGAAAATTATTAAAATTTTAATTTTGACATTATATAATTAATATAGATTTTGGCACACTCTATTACTATCTGCAATCCTTACCCTCTTATTGGATTTTAAAATAATTTGGCTGTCAACTTTAAATTGATTTGTTAATATGTATATTAGAAAGAGGAATCAAAACTGATAATTTTTAGTGTCATACAATTTCCCCCTCCTCTCAAGAAGATCTCAGAAACTTGAGATCTTTGAAAGCTACAATAGACATTTTATTTGCATTTGATCAACAGAAGGTCATTTGAGTTTGTGAAATATAATAAAATTTTTTAATGAATACTAATATTTTATGTTCCCTTATTTCATCTCTTTTACTGCTCCCCTATATCCTTGAATTGAACCAATCTCTATTCCTTTTGGTTAAAGAAGACCTATGGATGATGACCCACTAAGGGTTTGAGGTTTTCCAAAGATCAAATTTAATTTGGCTAAAATATCAATAGTTTCCTAAATAAAATGTTAGGTACACTCTTTTTTACAGGAAACTTTTGAAGTATTTTTTGGCACCTCATGTCCCTATTTGATTGGCCAGTGCTCAAACAGTCAGCTCATAAACAATGCATGATGCCCTAGCTTGCAACCCACAAGCCATCAAGATATTTCCTCATGAAATGATCATAAACTGGGAGTACCACATAGTGAATATCAACAACAAAACAAATAAAAAGAGATCAAACACTTCACACAATGCCTTGAAGGTAATAACAACAATTCCCTAGCTCTCAAAGCTCGCAGGTCATTAAGAATTCCAAATGAAAATATGTAAACAATGCCAGTATTAAATAGTGAGCTCGTGAACAATGTATGATGCCCTAGCTTGCAACCCACGAGCCATCAAGATATTTCCTCATGAAATGATCATAAACGGGGAGTACCACAGTGAATATCAACAACAAAACAAATAAAGAGAGATCAAACACTTCACACAATATATGTTGTTTTATAAGATTTTATTAAGACTAAATATATTATTTTATTAAGATTTTATCAATTCAAAGTATTTAGGGTTAGTTTTATGTTGTTTTATAAGATATTTATTAAAACTAAATATATGATGTAAACTTAATATAACAAACAAAGCACCAACCAATCAAATAGGGACATGAGGTGCTCAAACAGTGAACTTATAAACAATGCATGATGCCCTAGCTTGCAGCCCATGAGTCATCAAGACATTTCCTCATGAAATGATAATAAATGGGGAGTACCACATAGTGAATATCAACAACAAAAAAAATAAAGAGAGATCAAACACTTCACACAATATATGTTGTTTTATAAGATTTTATTAAGGTATGAAATTTTATAACTTCACACATATAAATTTTCAAGGAATGAAATTTGACCTCTGATTTGACCTCGATAATGTCCCTTCCATTGCTTATGCTTGATCATGACTACCTTGTGTTGATGGGCATAGTGGGTTATTGTTGTCAATGCATCATTTGGAAATGATGACATAGCAACACTAGATGGAACAACAACATCTGGTGTTGTTGTTGCACTATTTAGATGATGAAATCATAATAGTGATTCACCAGGTGTTCATAGAGACATAAATGAAGTTACAATAGTGATTCACCAGGTGCTCATAGAGACATAAATGCAGGGCTTCATTTGGATTCCAGTGCCTATACAGTGTACATGTTCCTGAGTGCACATGTTCTATAGCATAGTTTCTTTTAGAAATGTATGGCTTAGATCCTTTGGATCCAACCCCATCCTTTCCTTCCTTGCAGTTTCTGGATCATACATGAGCATATTGGATTGAACCCTAGGTCAACACTTCATTACTTCAGGCAATATCTGGTACCTTCATTATTTATGTTCATCCACTTATGTATGTTTTCATTCATTCATATTCTTCTAAAAATTGGCTATACTCATATTCTTCTTCTGTCTGAGTCTTCTAACTATGATCAATTTAATGTTGTAAATCTTGACATGGAATTCGATATCAATCTATCATATATCCATTCCAAATGATATAAATCCATTTGAATAAAAATACATGCCAACCATTTGACAAAATATCCATATGAAATCTAGAGCAATACATTAATTTTATAGTGAATTCATGATTTATAATGCCCCTTGATTTATAGTGAATTAATTTTATATTGAATTCATGATTTATAATTTAGTTGTAGTAGCTCAATGTGTTTGAACTCAAGAATACCCCTTACTTGGTTTCCTACAAAGCCTTTGGCGAAATCTTTCAGAAAATTAAAAGTTTGGTCGAAGTAAGTGTATAAATGAAGGATGAAACACATAGGAAGCTATGAGAAGGTGTCATGAAGCTAATTAAAGGAGGCATCTCCAATTGTTTTTGTAGATATACACATTAAAGATCATGTTAGATAATACAAGGGAATTCGATCAAAATAGGGAGACAATCGCTATATTGTTGTCTAACTTTCAAAGAGAAGGCGATGACAAATGTTATTGTCCATCCAAGAGTTGTAATGGCTTAAAGACAAGAAGAATCAAAATCAAAATAGCAAAGAGACATCGTAAGAAGAATGGTCACATTGAAGGGGGGTTTGATTATCATCCAGTGGTAAGTTGTTTGTTATATAAGTTGATTTTCACAATTAACATACATATGAACCATGGAAGGAGGTTTGATTATCACATTGAAGGGGGGTTTGATTATCATCATTTTTATATAGGTTGATCTACCTAGTGTGAATATAGAGGAACATGGAGGTGTGAGTATTGAAGTTGAAGATCATGATCCCATGGAAGATGATGATCATGTGCCAGAAAACACATTTGAAGATGATAGTATGAAGGCATTAATCATTGACAAATTTGGTACCGATGCTACTAGTGTTGTTGCTAATGATGATGATGATTATGATGAGGATGACATTGACGTCGTCCATGATATACATCTACTTGAGAAGGAAAACATGGCCCTTTATGAAGGCTCCCAATCTACTCTTCTCTCTTTTGTATTATTGTTGGTCAGTTTGAAGGTTATGAATGATTTATCCAACATAGCAATATCACGTATGCTAAGGTTTTTCATATATGTTATTATAGTCTATAAAAGGTGAAACATGTACCATTAAGATTTTTTATACTAATGAATTCTATTATTTTTTGTAGATTGATAGGTAAGTTTTTCTAGATTGGAGAGATAGGGTACTGAGAGGGGAGGGGTGAATTAGTGCCCACAAAAACTTTTAACTCATAAACCTTAAACAACAAACAATAGTAACCTTAAACTATAACTTGAATTCATTGCATGCATCATTCATTCATTTAACTATCAAAGGTAAATAGCATGAAATAAAAAATATACTCATCACATAACACAACTATTTTGGTAACACAGAAACCCTTGTTAGAAGATAAAAACTACGGTGGGGATGACACCCACAAATTCTTTACTACTGTAGATAGAAAAGGTTTTCCTATTAGGGCTACAAGTGGTGATCACTTATGGTGATCTTACCCTATTAGGAGTAACATGTTAGATTGATTAGATCTACCTAGTGATAGGATTTTAACAATAATACTTGAGTGTGCACTCGGTTAAGAGATTTACAAAAACACTGTTAGGTCTACTCTATTAAGAGATTTTATCAAACTCTATTACAATAATTAAAAAGTAATAGGAATATATCTACTAATGAAAACTCAACCTTGTCAGATACATATCTATGAAATGCTTAATAGATATCAAATTTCTGTGTGAAGATCTCTGCTCTGATCTGCTTGGTAGCCTTGTCTGATTCTGCCAAATCTGAATGTCTCTATATTCTGTTATGCTCTATCTAATAAATGATATTCTTGAAGATGGCTAATGCTTCAAGAACTTCTTTTCATGTTCCCAACTTCCTTGTCAAGCTTCTGTCTCCTTCATACAAAAATGATATGAAGTTACATTTATATAGCATACTTCTTTTGCCCCTTATTATTTGCTAGAATTTACCTAGAATTTGAAAATAGGAATTTGTGAATTGGTATGGCCAATTCTCATTTTGGTCCAAAATGAGCATTCAACGAATTCCACCTCAGGACCTGGAATTAGAATTGAGGCATGGAATTGGAATTGGGAATTTAATTTTGTGTGTGGAAACAAATTCCCATTTTCTAATTCCAGGTCAATTCCAGCAAACAAACGGGCTTAACAAAATTAGGTTACAATATCTTAGAGAAAACCCTAAGATCTATGGTGTACAAAAATAACCTAGATCTAGCAATCACATAAAGATCATCATTGCAATTAATGATGGAATCTTACAATAAATGATCCTCAATCTTGGTAAAACATTTTTTGATTCTATTGTAACCATTTGCATAGATAAATGTGTCATTCGTAATTACTAAGCCATTTTTTTTCTTCTTTGGTAAACACTATATATACTGCTCGATAATTATATTGGTGCTCAGTGTTTACTGCCACTCGATATCAGTGTACACTGATGCTCGGTAGAACTACTCTGGTGCTCAGTGTAAAGACTTAAATGACTAGCTTGAAGTGCTTGTAGTTACTGACTAAAGTAGCATAAGTAACCGACTGATGTCTTTGATACTAATGACAACCTTTAATGCTCAAATAGTGTTAACAATCTCCCCCTTTGGCATTAGTATCAAAAACTTAAATGTATATAGACATATGATAGCAAACTAATTTTTGTCTCCACCATATACATAGATACATATCATCAAAAAAAAATTTAGTACTCCCCCTCGGTGCATGCTCATAGTAATGTGTAGTATACTTATCATTTTATATACATATCTAGCATATACATGTTATCCCCTTCTATATACATGTTTTCCCCCTTTTTGATATTAATTCCAAATAAGTAAATGTATACTTATAGCTTATAAAAAATGTTCTTATGGGTTTTCTTCAATGATTCCAAGAGGTTTTCCCATTCCTCTTTCAAGTTGGTGAGAGCAAGGTGCTCAAACCCGACTTGAGCATGCATGTTGAAAATATTGTCCAACATGGAGATTTTTGGTGTTGCAACAAGCGTTTGTGCCTTGACAATATGCTTCTCAAAGATTTTCATGTATGGAAATAAACTTGGTTTGGAGTTCTGTGACTTGATCACTGATTACTTCTTCTTGCTTTCGAAGGTCTGCTCTTAACTGCCAGAGTTCTTGAACTTTCAAGATATTCTTTGCAAATACTTGAGGCTCAGTTAAGGCTACATGTGCACTGGTCTGTATTTCATTTTCAAGTTGTTTTATCTTTTCACTACCTCGGTAGTGAAAGTATCTACAGTGCATAGCTTGATCAAGATTTGACTAATTAATTGAGTAATAGACTAAATGTTAGTTATTACCTCGGATAGCTTGACCTTATTTATTACCACTTCTTGGCTGATCCTTTCTGCCAGTTTATTCTAAATTTTTTATTCTACCCTCTCTTCTATCCTCTTTTTAGATTCTACATATGGGGCATTTATCTCCTTGATAAGTGTAGCAAGTTGGTTCATTATAGGAGTATCTTCATTTATTTGTACCTCAGGTACAATCTGTTGTAA
The DNA here is from genome assembly GCA_027943335.1 of Chamaecyparis obtusa. Taxonomy (NCBI): domain Eukaryota; kingdom Viridiplantae; phylum Streptophyta; class Pinopsida; order Cupressales; family Cupressaceae; genus Chamaecyparis; species Chamaecyparis obtusa. Next base: position 118,420 of record BSBK01012659.1, read on the forward strand.
GATATCTTAGACATTTTCAAGTATCTCCTTACTCTTGCACTCTTGTCTCAATTTCTCTTATGCTACCTTCCTTGTACACAATTCCCCACATTTTCTCAATTCCTCGGGGCTTAGGGTCCTGGGGTCACATTCTGGTATAACAATGATTTATTCTAGTGTGATTGGCCCTCTTCCTTGTTTCCTTTTCTTCTTCTTCTTCTCAAGTTTTGGTGTTGAACTTTTTACAAAAGGTACAAGTGCCTTTACCTCTGAACTATGTGTAACCTACTTAGTTGACACTGTTTCATCCTTCTACTACTCCTTGGTGGTCTTGGTGTTGGTTGATAGTCTTGGAGCATATGATGTAGTTTTTGGTGGGGTAGCCTTAGTTACAGTAGGATTCTCTTGATCCTTTGATTCTGTTTCTGTTGCATCTTTCTCTTTAGGCTTATTTGTTTCAGCTGGTATCTCTATTGCTTGTTCCCTTGTTGTATCCTTTGGTTGTTTGGGGTCTAAACTTTCAGGTTTCTCTTGTGATAAAATTTTAACTACTTCCACAAGGATAGGAAGCTCACCCGGTAATGATGTGAATGCACACTTGGTAACTTGACCTTCATCCTGTCCATTTTCTAGTTCAATGTTCACATCTTCATCATCATCTCTATCATCAGGATCACCATTAGTGATGTCCTCAATGAGTACATATTCATCATTTGTCTCCTTTATCTGGATCACTACTGGATCTGGTGTATGCTGTGAACTACTTTTGACTTCTTTGTCAAGTGTTGTATCAATCACCTCGGTAAATGATACATATGATCCTTTTGTCTTATTTTTCAAATTAGCATCATCTATATGTATGCCTTTCCCTTTTGACCTTTGTCTCTTCTTAGACAAATTAAGAAATGAATTTTTCTCTGCTTGTTCTTTAGCTACAAAAATTGATGTCCAAATGAGCTGGCTAGAATCATCAACATCTGCCAGATTTTCATCAAAAACTTGCATTGCCTAATCTTTTACTTTGAATCTCTTATAGTATGTGTTCATATATTCATTAATTTCATCAAGAGATAAATTAGGTGCTGCCTTAACCAGGGATTGTTCCCTCATCTTTTTCTCAGTATCCAAGGCATATAACCACTTCTGATTTATTCTATCTTGTAGTGCCTTGGGTAGTAGTTTTCCAAATTCTAATGGAACTCATTTAAAGCTTATCATCATCTAGATGACTGCTTCGTCAATTTTGTTCTGATCCTTGGTAGACATGGTGTCAAACAAACTAAGCTCAGGATCTATGAGTTCTCCATTCTCTATTATATCAACATCAATAGTTCTAACCTTATTACTTACAACCTTGAATTGATTTGTATAATTTTCTTCATCCTCAAGGTCTTCATTACCTCTTATTAATCTTCTCCTTTTCTTCAGTGACTCAGCTACAACCTTGGTTCCTCTTTTTGCATATGTTTTGGTCAGTGTAGATGTCTTTGGTTTAGTTACTTTCACAACTCCCTTTTTCTATGGTGGTGAAGCTCCAGTTGCTGACCTTGTTCATGCATCTATCTGGACTGGCAATTGCTTCTTCTTTGGAGTTGGTGTGGGAGAAACCGGTATAGAGTCTTTTTATTTTTTGGACTTGATTTCCTCACTGTCATATGGTTTTTCAGCCAACATTAACTAACCTTCAATTGCAGGTTCAAACGGTGAGTCCTCAGATGAGTCAGATACATCTCTAAGTTTCTTAGTTAAAGGTTTTATCATTTTCTTGGATTTCCTTGTTATTTTACTGATGACAAGATCTATTTTGATCCTTGATTTTGCCTCTTCATAGGTTCCAAACCTTTCATCCTTATTTTCCTTTGATAAAGCCAATAATGCCTCGATTGATTTCAGACCAAAATCAAAATCCATCTCATATCCCATAGGTGCTATCCATTTTGTCCTTTGCTCTACAACTTTAATCAATGTATGGTTGGTGTCAACTAGAAAACATATGTCCATCTCATACTTCTCAACCAGTGAGCTTGGAATCCTACTTCTTAGATTCATCTTGATTTTAAATTGCTCAAATTAGTCATCTACAATATTGTTCAAATTATCTCCCAGAATTTTCATTAAATCATAAATTTGTGAGATAATCAGTGTGTCGGTAAGCCAATCCATGTGATCGACAAAAGGAAAGAAGTTCTGGAGATAGAAATTTAAACATACTAGCAGTGAGCCAAACTTACAAGTATTAGAATTTTTGTGACTGGATTGTTTTCATATTCTCTTCAACTTGTTTCAGGAGTATCTTGGCAAGGTCTATCTGATGACCCTTCTTTATCATTTTGTGAGCCATATCCACAGCACTACATAGTACACTATTCATTCTGCTTGACTGGTAGAACTTATAACCTATTACATGCGTTGCAAACTTAACTTTTGGATCCTCAATAGAATCTATCTTTAATGCTCAGTCATCCCATGCTGCACCTATATTCTTTTCAATTTTGGCTGGGAGGAACCACGGAAAGCTTTTTCTTTGTCTGTTGTAGGATACCCTGTAACCCTATGAATCATTCTCTTGGTTATCTTAATCTAACTATCCAGCCAAAATGTAACCTCATGATATTGACTTAGCATAGCCCTAATCCATTCTATTTTAAAATTCTTTGGAAAATTTAGGGCATTTGTGAGTCCAATCATTTTAACCTATTTATATTTTGGTTTCAGCTTTCCATCTTCACTACAAAGTGCCTAGTATGCAACATACATATTGAAATCTCCTATTTCTCCTATTTTGTAGTGAATTTATGATTGGATGTCTTTGACAAATAAAACACTAGGTGGGATGCTCGAAAAAGCACCCGCTGAATCTATTTTCGATGCTACTTCCAGGTGTAACTTGTACTTGGGTTCACTATAGTTTTTTGACACTATAAGACTAACTTCCTCTTCCATAAATTTAGAAGTGCTCACAGTAGATGCCATTATAACAAACTACATTTTCGATAAGTATGATGAATATGCTCAGTAGGGGTTTCAACTTACTTGGAATATGTCGAAGAATGTGCTCGGTTCGATCTGCACCTGCTTTGGATGAACTTGAAAGATTCTTTGCTTGAACTCGCTCTGTGAAATTATCGCTCTCTAAAATCACTTTGTGAAAAATGAACTCAGACTTTCATGTATTTATAGCATTTTCTGAATTCCCACTTAAAACTTTATGTCATTAATGCTTGACCTACTTCCAGCTCGGTGACAATTGTCAACTCGATGAATACCACAAACTTCCATCAGCTCAGTTAACACATGATTTCTCACTCGGTTGATACTGATACTCGGTTAACCTTGAATAACATTCACCAAAATGTTACTCATTGCTCAGTCTTACCTTTACTGACTATATGACTTTGTTAGCTCAAAACATATAAACCATAATGCATCTTTATTCATGCAAATTTGGTATGTGTTCATCATATATAAGGAACTGTATGTAAAATATGATCATTTGAAATGTCAGTTCCATACATACCTATATCAGCTTAAGTAGAGGTACTGATGTCACCTAATCCATTAGATAAGGTTTCACCGACAACATTACTTGACTCAGCATTCTCATTAGATGCCTTTCTCCACATCGTGTTCTTGATTCTTGTGATATTTGCAATAGTGTTTCCACTCTCAAATACATGTCCTTCTTCTGGTGCTCAGTCTCTGTAGTCCTTTCTTAGATGACCAACCTTATGACAATGTAAGCATGCCATTCTAGTTCTTATCTAGCTTTGCGATTGTCCAACCCATCTTTTCTTCATACAATTTTCTGCAATGTGACCATATCTACCACATGCAATACAGTTAGCCCATGTGTTGTAATCCCAAACATAAGAATTACCTTGTCTCTTTAGTTGATATGGTTTGGGCTTTCTTTTCTATTTAGTGTCCATCCTTGCTTCATCTTAGCTTTGTATTCTTGTGTAGTGTGTCCAATTTTGTTGCAAGTATAACAAAGTTTCTCCATTGTAAGTTTGTTAGCATTCTCATCCAAGTTTTCTCTACACCCATAAGCTTGATGACCAAATTTTCCATAGTAATAACAGTAACCATTAAAATTAGGAGTGACTAGAGGTTTACCTTGTGCTTTGATTTTGCAGACATTAGAGGCATGTCCCGATTTTCTACAGTGATAACATGACAACATCACTACTACATTTGGGGCCAAATTTTGACAAAAGTTTTTGACGGGTAACTTTTTATTACTAATTTGGTGGTTTTTTCTTGTAATAGGCCCCGATGATGTCGGTATTCCAATAAGTGTTTAATTGACCATCAAAATTCTGATAGATTCAGGGTATAGATAAAAAAAAATTGAAATAGCCTAACCATTTTTATTTTGATTGGATATAGAAGGAGCGAGAGAAGAGGACCGAAAGCTGAGCGCGGGAGAAGGTATGTGATTTCTTCATCTTTTGAGCCTCTGGCATTATATTCGAATGCATTTCATTTTATTTGATCATGAATGCTCTCTGAAATGACCACATTCTATTGGTGTCATGCCCTAGCCAGTGCTTTATCTCTATTATTTGATGTTATTGGTGCTTGTGCTCAAGGATATCGATTCACCGTATTCAAATGTTTGGATTCACATTTGTTGATATTACTGGCATATATGTTTAATGATGCCATAGTATATTTGTTTCACTAAAATGACCACATTCTACTAGTGTCATGCACTAGCCTGTCTTTAACTCCATTATTTGATGTTATTGGTGCTTGTGCTCAAGGATATCCATTTTTTTGAAATGTTGACTGTGGTTATCAAATGGACAGCCCATGAGCTTCTAGCTAGGTGCCATTTGTATTGATAGCTTAGGGCATCAAATGTATTGTATCATTGATAGTTGAGACTTTGTTAAAAGGAAATAGGACAAAGAAATTTTTTTATTTAGTTTCTCTATTTTGATCCCTTAATGGCTTACAACACTAGAGAAGTATATGCATATTTACGGATGCAATTGTAGGATACATAACAACTGATAATTCACAAGAAATCCATACATCCAATTTGAATAGCAATTAATACAAAGAACTAGGGTCCTCCAATGGCCCAATCATCCGAACCTTGACTGTCCCCTCAACTAGTGACCCTTCAAAACTAGGTTATCATGCAATCAATGAGTGATCATTCTCCTCGTGAGCTTCTAGCTAGGCACCATTTGTATATTTGATAGCTTAGGGCATCAAATGTATATTGTATCATTGATAGTTGAGACTTTGTTAAAAGGAAATAGGACAAAGAATGATTTTGATTTAGTCTCTCTATTTTGATCCCTAAGTGGCTTACAACCCTAGAGAAGCATATGTAGATTTATGGATGTAGTTGTAGGATACATAGCAATTGATAATTCATAAGAAATCCATGTACCCAATTTGAATATCAATTAATACAAATAAATAGGGTCCTCCAATGGTACAAACATCCGGACCTTGATTGTTCCCTCAACTAGTGACCCTTCAAAATTGGGTTATCATGCAATTAGTGAGTGATCCTTCATTCTTCTAGTCTGCCTTGCATCTAAACATATTGGAAATACACACTACATTGATAACAAATCTTTCACAATCCCCCTTCCCTCAACAAACATTATCAACCATCCCTTCCACATATCATTTCATTATTTTACGAGTGGATTGTGTAGGAACAATTAACATTAAACAAGGAGCAAAATCCTCAACACATCTTAGAAACCATTGAATTCAATAATAAATAAAACCTAACACCAACACTATTCCTTCCATAGTTGTAGGATACATAGCAGTTGATAATTCACAAGAAACCCATGCATCAAATTTTTATAAGGATATCCCACTAATCAATAGGAGTTTTCTTGAGATGACCAATGATTATCCATTTTGATGGTAGTGTGCTAGTTCAAAAGGATAATATAAATCTGAAATAATTTTTTCTTATTTTCTCAAACTATAAATGTGGTTAAAGGGAAAATATTATGTGGAAAAGCCACAAACCAAGCTAGAAAATGATTGTACGTCAAATTATTCCTATATTCATTCAAGTATTGCTATGCTTTAGCTACTTGACCTTTGAGCTTCATCTAGAGGAATGTGTGACTTTAAGATAGAGTTACTTCTTGGGCCTTACAATAGGGTGGAATATGATCAAGATTTGTTTAGGCTGTATCTTTGTTAGTCCCATTGTTAGGTTCTTATAGTTCATGGTTTGAATCTATTATGGTTGTGTAAGGGATTTGTAGATGCTTTTTCTAACATAATTATTGGACACCATGATTGGAACAACTAGTTTTTTGGCTATTGTACACATGAATCATATCTATCAATGGTTCTTTGTGTTCAAGAATTCGTTGATCAATCTTTGAGATTTATTGTCCCAACTTTAAAAGAGTGATAAGAGATATAGTGAGTGCTATCTTTTCCAAGTGTTTTTTGGGTGCCATTATCTTCTAGGAGTAATTGCTAGAACCAAATTATGTTCTTTGCCTCTAGTAAATATTGCAGACACAATCATCTTCTTGGTGAAGGGTTGCTTCCATCCCCATGAGGCACTATTGCATAGTTTCCATTCCCTTGTAGTATAGTGAACCTAATTTAATACAAGTGTGGACTATTTTGGGATCCATAATTTATGGCCCCTACACTGTGGTTGTTAGCCTAATTAAGATAGGCCTACCTTTGCATATAATAAGAGGCCAACATGAAAGAAACATCCAGAGGTTAGGGGTTGTTCCCTGTCCATAATTTATTATTTAAGTGCTAAGTGATGATGGGTATATCGTGTAATTCATACCTAGTGTGTCTCTTTCTTTCTCTCCACATTTCACATTAGGAGTATATGTTTAGTGTATTCATTTTTGTATGGGTTTAGTGTATTCATTTTTGTTAGACAAATCTTGATTGTCTTCTTTATATAGTAGCATGTATTAATTGGCTGACAAATAAAGAAGTATTTAGACAATCAGAAGACAATGAAGATAATTTTAAATGCATCTAACACAATTTTTTTTTACAAAACTAAACCGATGGCCTGTTTACAACAAAGAAATAGAGTGATAATAATATGCTAAAAATTGTATTCTATTTAATACATGCCAAAGGACCACTCCCAACAATTCTTAAACATACTTTATTTCATATAATGAATTCTTAAACAATTAAGGTTGGAGTAGACATAGTTATCACACAATTTTTTTGTGTGGTACAAGGAAGATTTGGATAATTAAGAGTGACGCCTTCTTTAGAATCTCATATAAATTTAGCCGATTAAGATGAGAAGAAAAACACAATTCATTAGTTAAATTTTTCAATTTCATGTATTTTTTCTCCTATTTATTAGGTGTATGAGTTAAAGGTTGAATGTAAGAGTCTTATAATGTTGTGTTACCTTTGGATCTTGAGTTTTTGATACTCCTATGATGATATTTCTCAATAAGTATTTTATTTTATTATTGTTTATTGAATAACATATTGGGCAAATACAAAATTGTGTACTTCTATAGGAAAGTGAACACAAAATTGAAGCATCAAACAAAACTTGATCAAGTTGCCGGTGGAACATGCACTCAAATAGTAAGTACTGTAGAATAACAAAATAAGTAATCTGTCATGTCTACATTTTTTTATTTTCTGAGATTACATCCATGTTCTATATTCATGGAATGGTTCAAAATTGAAATTTAAAATTTGATAAAAGTACTAACGGGCGTTGTTCCCTGCACCCTCAATCAACAACTTGCCTCCATTTTATTTTGATTTACAAACTACTATATTATTTGAATATCTTTCTTTCTTGCCACAATAGGAAAGAGTTTGAGGTGGAAGACTACAATAATAGAAGTGTTTCAATTTGGTATACTATACTACAACATCATTTCATAACTAAGTTTTCAATTTCTATATATAATTATGTTATAGATAATCTAAGTGAAGAAGGATCATGTCAGAAAATCCAAGTGAAGAAGGTAATGGGGATGCAATCAATAGATTGTGGTCGAACTTGAAAAGAAAAGGTGATGGAAAATGTTATTGTCCCTGCAATAATTGCAAGGGCTTAAATATTAGAAGATTGCTAATCAAAATAGCTAAGAGACATTGTAGGGATAATGGTCACATTGAAGGAGGGTTTGATTATTATGAATTGGTAATTTTTTCATTATATTTATTTAACAATTAATATATATATGAAATACACTTGATAATGAGATCATTATCATGGTTTATTTGTGTTCATAATTTTTATATAGGTCGACCTCCCTAGGGGAGTACATGATATGGACCATGGAGGTGTGAATATTGAGAATATGGCTTTGGAAGTGGAGGATCATGGAGGTGTGAATATTGAAGTTGAAGATTATGATCCCATGGAAGATGACGATGATGTGCCAGATGATGGTACTAATACATTGATCCATGACACATTTGGTATTTGTGCAATTTATGATAATGATCAAGATGATGTTGATGTCATCCATGATATACCTCTACTTGAAAAGGCAGCCATGTTCCTTTACGAAGGCTCCCAAACAACTCTTCTCTCTACTGTATTATTGTTGTTGAACTTGAAGGTTATGAATAGTTTATCCAACACATCAATGTCACATATGCTAAGGTATGTAATATATGTCATTATAGTAATTAAATGGGGAAACATGTACCATAAATATTGTTAATATTAACAACATATATTTTTTTCTACAGATTGATAGGTGAGTTTTGTTAGAAAGTAAAGATCCCCAAGATAACTGAGAGGGGGGGGGTGAATTAGTTATTAGATAATTTATCCATTCAACTACTTTAAACAATATAATCAATGTACCGATCAACCATAGAAATATAATCATACACAATTGCACAATAACACAAGATATGTTGAATAGGGAACCTCTTGAAAAGAGTAAACCCCGGTGGGAATGATGCCACAAAATGATGCACTGATATGAAAGTTCCTTGTTAGAGGATGGACCCTGTTCGGATTCTTATGAAATACATTCAGTACATATAAATCCCTGTTAGGAGATTTTGAATCCCTGTTAAAAGATTCTAACCTAGTTAAGAGTTTATGGAAGACAGAAGGACCCACTGCCCAAACAGCTTCAAGGCAAGATCTCTAAACCCACTGTCCAAAAGATCTTAGAATTATTCAACATAATAATATGAAATATATTACCTCCTTCACACTATGCCAAAACTGCACTCTCTGCTACACAAGATCACAATTCCAGATCTCTGTACTCACAAGTCTTCCTTCATCACTGAATTAGCTCTTTTCTTCACTTCATGCATATATTCACATCACAATCTTCATAGTACACATTACAACAAGGAAAAAATTCCTTCTCATATACCAAACTCAAATAATTACAAATGAGTCGGTCCTCAATTACAAAATAATAAATTCTACACGCTACACACAGAATTCACATAAAACTGTCAACTTCCAGATACTGTAACTTTCTCCAAACATATCCTCAAAGTTTGCATTGTGAACCGCATCATCATTAATGAGTCTCCAACATCCCTTTAATTGTGCAAAATTAGATTCCATCCCAGCTAAGAGATATCCTCCGATTTCTGAAAACTGCTACACAGAAACACTGTCTAAACACTGCTTTCACCAAAATGCTCATAACTCTCACAAATGAATGAATTTATTTTTGTGTTGTTAACCATAGGTTAATAACACACCAAAGAACATACCATCAACTATGTGAAATCCAATCTTCAATAAAACATGTGTGCAAAACAAAATTGTACCTACTTTCTTGCTAATATCCAGAATATCACTGTGTTGACATCAATGACAATCCAAGTCATGAATGCAACAACAACTGCTACAGAATGACTGCCAAAACACTTTGTATTCATTCCTAACAATCTCCCCCATTGACATTGATGGAAACATAAATGAAAAACATCCAATGTTCCAAAAATCTAATACTACAACATCACTGCAAAATATCAAATCAAATCTTGCTTCATTTTCCTATTCAGCTCTCTCATACAATCCACAATGTTTTCCATGTATATCTCTCCCCCATTGACATCAATGATATAAATTCTATCACTAAGTCAACAATAACTTAATGTCAAAAGACACTTTTCAGAAAAATACAATAACAAGAGTCCTCATGACTCAGCTCATAAACTCCCCCATAGAGGAAGTTCCAACATCCAATCTAGAAGAAAGATAGGGCTCATATACCACTGGATGGATGCAATCATCTGCATCAATTCTCAAAAATAGGTTGGGGCATAACCCCAAGCATACCTCTAAGATACACAAATGTATCCTTAGGTAAAGGCTTTGTAAATATATCTGCTATCTGCTCCTTTGTACTTATGTACTCCAATCTTACTTCTTTTTCTGCAACTTTCTCTCTTACAACATGATACTTGATCTCAATATGTTTAGTCTTAGAATGTAAAACAATATTTTTTGACATACTCACTATACTGGTGTTATCACAATGTATAACAACAGGCTCATCAACCTTTATTCCAATATCCTTCAACATCTGCTTCATCCAAATAATCTGATTATAATTATTTGTTGCTGTAATATATTCTACTTCTGCTGTGCTTTGTGAAGTACAATTATGCTTCTTACTTAGCCAAGAGACCAATTTACCTCCAAGAAAAAAGGCTCCACCACTGGTGCTTTTCTTGCCATCAATGCTGCCTCTCCAATTTGCATCAGTATAGGCACATAAAGTAAAATCATCAGAATTCTCATACCATAATCCATAATCCATTATTCCTTTCAGATATCTCAGTATCCTCTTTACTGCTGCATAATGTGATTCTCTAGGTTCTGCTTGAAATCTTGCTACAATCCCTACTGAATGTGCTATATCAGGTCTTGTATGTGTCAAGTACTGCAATCCTCCAATCATAGATCTGTACTTTTTTTGCTCAACTACTGGTGTCTCATCTTTGCTAGATAATTTATGTCCAGTTACCATAGGTGTTCCAATAGGTTTAGAATCTTCCATTCCAAATCTTTTCAATAAGTCATTCAAATACTTAGTCTGACATACAAATATACCTTCCTTGCTTTGTGTTATCTGTAATCCCAAAAAATATTTCATTTCTCCAATCATGCTCATCTCAAATTCAGTCTTCATTTCATCTGCAAATTTGTTACTAGCTTCATCTTCTCCTCCAAAGATAATATCATCAACAAATATAACTATAACCAACAAACGATTCTCAATTTCTTTTGTGTATAAGTTACTATCTACTGTTCCTTTTATAAATCCTGATTTCAATAAATACTTATCCAATCTTGCATACCAGGTTCTAGGTGCTTGTTTTAATCCATAGAAAGATTTCTTTAACTTACATACCATATCTCCTTCTTGTGTCAAAGGAAAACCTTCAGGCTGCTCAATGTAGACTTCTTCTTCCAATTCACCATTCAAAAATGTTGACTTCACATCCATCTGATACACTCTAAATTTCTTGTAAGTTGCATATGCTAGAAACATTCTCACTGCTTCAAGTCTGGCCATAGGTGCAAAAATTTCTTCATAGTCAATTCCTTCTTGTTGTGAATATCCTTTACATACCAATCTTGCTTTGTTTCTTATCACTTCTCTTTGTTCATTCATCTTGTTTCTGAATACCCACTTTGTTCCAATCACATTCTTGTCTTTAGGTCTAGGGACCAATTCCCATGTCTTGTTTTTTTCAATCTACTCTAGTTCTTCTTTCATAGCATTGATCCAATGTTCATCTTCACAAGCTTCATTAGTAGTCTTATGTTCAATTTGAGAAATCAAACATAAATGTACCTTATTTTGAGTCAAAACTCCTCTATCTAAACTTCCAATAACTTGCTTAACAGGGTGATGTCTTGAAGTATACCTGTTAGGTGTCATAGTTATTGATCTTGTTCCGACTGTAGATTCTTCTCTGCTTTCTTCTCTATTTTCTTTTCTATTTTCTTCTCTATTTTCTTCTATATTTTCTTCAGTATGACTTTCATTCAGCAAATCACTGTTAGTTTCAAAAAATAATTATGCATTTTCAATGTTAGGCCGAGGTTGTGCTTCTCCATCAAATTCATAATCAAGCATTCTTTCCTGAATTTTAAACTTCTCATCAACTTTTACATTTGCACTTTCAACAATAGTCTTAGTTCTTTTGTTATAACATCTATATGCTTTGCTTTTTAAAGAATATCCAAGAAATATTCCTTCATCACTTCTAGGATCAAACTTTCCTATATCATCATCTCTCTTTATATAACATTTACTTCCAAACATTCTAAAATACTTAACTGAGGGTGTATGTCCAAACCATAATTCATAAGGTGTCTTGTTTGTATCTGCTCTGATTTGTACTCTGTTCATAGTGTATAATGTTGTGTTCACTGCTTCTCTCCAAAAAGTCTTAGCCAAATCATTTTCAAACAACATAGCTCTTGCTGCTTCAGTTATTGACCTATTCCTTCTTTCTGCAATACCATTTTGTTCTGGTGTTCTAGGGGTTGAAAGTTGTCTCTTAATACCATTCATTTCACAAAAGGTGTTAAAATCTCTAGATGTAAATTCACCACCTCTATCAGATCTTACACACTTAATCTTCATTCCAGATTCATTCTCAATTTTGCTTTTCATGATCTTAAATTTATCAAATGCTTCAGATTTTTCTTTCAAAAATGCAATTCACATCATTCTTGTAAAATCATCAACAAGAATCATAAAATACCTTTCACCATAGAATCCTCTAGTCCTAGTAGGACCACTCAAGTCTGTATGAACAATCTCCAACTTTTCTATCGATGTGAACTTCTTGTTGGGAAATGAACTTCTTTTCTGCTTTGCCATCATACATTCTTTGCAAATCATGTTAGTAGGTTTCATAATTCTAGGTAAATCTCTTACCGCAAGTGTAGTGCTCACCTTGACAATATTATCAAAGTTTATATGAAAAAACCTTTTATGCCATAACCAACTATCATCAATCCTAGTTATCAAACATGTCATCTCAGTAGAATTCAACTGAAATACATTACCTCTAGTTCTGGATCCTTTTCCAATCAGATTTCCATCTTTATCTTTTATCACACAAGTTTTCTCAGAAAACCAAACTTGATAACCCTTATCAGCCAATTGTCCAACGCTTAGTAGATTATGTCTTAGTCCATCAACAAAGTAAACATCATCAGTGTTACTCTTTCCATCAAGAGTAATAGATCCTATACCCTTAATCAAACAAGGTGCATTGTTACCAACCCTAACAATTCCTCTATCATAATTATCTAACTTAACAAACTTTCTTTTATCTCCAGTCATATGATGTGAACAACCACTATCTATAATCCAATCAGATTTCTTTTCAACTTGTGAAACTAATGCTTTTTCTTCCCTTTTATCATATTCAGAAATTTCTTCTTTAATTGCTACAAATCTTATTTCCTTAAAGTTATCATTATCACTGTCACTTAAATGTTTTTCAATTCCTGCTTCAAGATCTTCATCATTTGCATAATAACATTCTTTAGATCTCCTAGGTTTAAAGTTGCTTCTATACTTCTTAACTCTTTTAGGACATTTATATGCAAAATGACAATATTCTTGACAAGTCCAACATTTAAAGATTTCCTTACCATCTGGTTCTCTTTTTACAAGTAATGCAATACCTTCTTCAATCTTCTTATCTTCCTTAGATCTGCTACTGCTGGCATAATCTCCATTCACACTAGTACTTCTTGTAGGTCTAATGTTAAGAGCACTGAATGTTGTTTCCATTCTAGGTAGCTCTCCCGATAATCTCAAGTTCATCTCTGTTGTTTCTAATCTTCCTAGAAGAGTCTCTCTTGAAAAGTTTGATGTACAAGGTATCACTTGTTCAATCATCTGTGTTGTCTGCTTGAATACTAGTGTCAAAGTTCTCAGAATTTTCCATATCACTTCATTCTCTATCTTATCACCTGCACAAGACTTTATTCCTGTTACAATCTCAGACATCCTACCAATATAGCTTCTAATAGATTCATCTTCCATCATTCTGATATCTTCAAACACACAAATCCAATTATGTAATCTAGCCTTCTTTGCATGTTCATCACCTTCAAAAGTAGAATGTAAAGCTTTACAAATTGCATGAGATGTTTTCAAACATCTTACCTAACTATATTCATTTTCTGGTAGTGCTGAAAAAAGTGCTTCTCTTGCAAGTATGTTACACATGAATAGATCTAGTTCATCTTTAGTTCCTGCCTCTAGATTGTCTTCCTCAATGATAGTCTTCTCATTCTTTGTGATCAACCAATAACTTGGTCCTAAACACAATAGATGTGTCTTCATCTTTTCTTTCCAGCTATCAAAATTTACTCCATCAAACTTAGGGCTTTCTTCTTTGAAATTCACCATGGATCTCCTTAAGTTGTTAAACTTTTCTTTCAAGGACCTGCCGCTCTGATACCAATTGTTAGAAAGTAAAGATCCCCAAGATAATTGAGAGTGGGGGGTGAATTAGTTATCAGATAATTTATCCATTCAACTACTTTAAACAATATAATCAATGTACTGATCAACCATAGAAAGATAATCATACACAATTGCAAAATAACACAAGATATGTTGACTAGGGAACCTCTTGAAAAGAGTAAACCCCAGTGGGAATGATGCCCACAAAATGATGCACTGATATGAAAGTTCCTTGTTAGAGGATAGACCTTTTTAGGAGTCTTATGAAATACATTCAGTACATATAAATCCCTGTTAGGAGATTTTGAATCCCTGTTAAAAGATTTTAACCCGGTTAAGAGTTTATGGAAGACAGAAGGACCCACTGCCCAAACAGCTTCAAGGTAAGAACTCTGAACCCACTATCCAAAAGATCTTAGAATTATTCAATAGAATAATATGAAATATATTACCTTCTTCACACCATGCCAAAACTACACTCTCTGCTACACAAGAACACAATTCCAGATCTGTGTACTCACAAGTCTTCCTTCATCACTGAATTAGCTCTTTTCTTCACTTCATGCATATATTCGCATCACAATCTTCATAGTATACATTACAACAAGGAAAAAATTCTTTCTTATATACCAAACTCAAATAATTACAAATGAGTCAGTCCTCAATTACAAAATAATAAATTCTACACGCTACACATAGAATTCACATAAAACTATCAGCTTCCAGTTACTGTAACTTTCTCCAAACATATGCTCAAAGTTTGCACTATGAACCACATCATCATTAATGAGTCTCCAACATCCCTTTAACTACACAAAATTAGATTCCATCCCAGCTAAGAGATATCCTCCGATTTCCAAAAACCGCTACATAGAAACACTGTCTAAACACTACTTTTACCAAAATGCTCATAACTCTCACAAATGAATGAATTTCTTTTTGCGCTGTTAACCATAGGTTAATAAAACACCAAAGAACATACCATCAACTGCACAAAATCTAATCTACAATAAAACATGTGTGCAAAATAAAACTGTACCTACTTTCCTGCTAATATCTAGAATATCACTATGTTGACATCAATGACAATCCAAGTCATGAATGCAACAAAAAATGCTACAGAATGACTACCAAAACACTTTGCATTCATTCCTAACAAGTTTTTGTTACCACCATTGAATATTCTTCCTCACTCATACCAAGAATTATGTGCCATTATGAAAAGATTTTGAAATAGAGTATCAAGCAATAGATGCTTGTCCCAATGATCATATTATTTATCATAAAGAACATGAATTTACAACAAAATGCGCTGAATGTCATATGAGTAGATATCAAACAGATCAAATAACAAAAAAGGTGCCTCACAAGGTTCTTCATTACATCCCCATTATACCACATTTGCAAAGATTATTCATGTGTAGTAGCTTGGCATATTTTATGGATTACCATGCATGTAATAGGAGTCAAGATGACATTATTCAAATACCTATGGATGGTTCTGTATTTAAGGACATAGAGGAAAAATGACTGCACTTTATCGAAGAACCTCAAAATCTCAAGCTTTCAGTGGCAGTGGATGATGTCAATCCATATGGAGAGCTAAGATTTGTTTACATTGTTTGGCCTATTTTTGTCATCAACAATAACATTCCTCCATGGATGTCAATAAAGAAGGAGCACATTATGTTGGCAATGATTGTTCTAAGTTTTTGATCATTTAATAGTTATCTGCATGTAATTATAAATCTTGTAGTAAAATAGTTACAATAATTATGTAATATTGTTGTTCATTCAACCAGGTAAATACCAAGTTAAAGATATGAATGTTTATATTGAGCCTCTTATCGATGAGTTGGTGGAGTAATGGAAAGGTGTCACTATGTATGACATCTCTGGACCAATAGGAGATAGACAATTTCAATTCCATACAATGCTTGTATGGACAATACATGATGCCCTAAAACTAACACATTTTTCTGGTATGTTATGGTGAATTCAAGTTGCACATGATAATTCTAAAAATAAAAATTAACATATTTAATCCAATTGTATCATTACCTTGTAGGTCTTCAAACAAAGGGAAAATTTGCATGTCCAGTTTGTGGTCTAAAGATGAAATCTCGTCATTCAAAAAGTTTAGGAAAGTAGGTGTTTGATGAGTATAGACACTTTCTCCACAAAAATCATAACTATCGAATTACCAAAAAACATTTTTTCAGTGGGAAAAAAGAGACTACATCTAAGCCATGGAGAATGACACCTCGCCTATGGAAGTTGGAATATAATAGAATTAATCATCAAGGTACTACCATTCCACCAAATGGTTTATGTTTGAAATTTGTATATTTTTATTGTATTTTGTGTGCTGATTATGTGATTGATGATCGTGAATGTTGTCAAGGCAACACTACTGAGAAAGTTCTAAAGGGACTAAGGAGTTATCCCAGAACATTTAGTAGGTTGCCCTACTATGAGCAGCTACAAAATATACATTTGTTTGATAATATGCATATTGGAAAGAATGTAATAGAAACATTGTGGAAGATATTGGATGGAAGGCGTGACAAAAAAAAAATTATTAAAATTTGTAGCGACATTCATGAATCCAATCATGCAATGAAAAATTTCATTGAATCAAATAGAAATGGAGAATGGATTAATACAAGTGCCCTTCCTTGGTTATTAACAGAACAACAAAGTGATGTCATAAAAGAAGTCATACAAAAAATTTGATGTCCCACAAGATTTGCTGCAAACATAAGTAGTACCATATAAAAAAAAAAAAAAATTTGGGCCAGGGTTGAAAATGCATGATTGGTATACCTTCATCAAGATAAGTCATGTTCTTTTGTATTTACAATATATTTGTAAACTGCATGTACTTCTCATTGTATTATATGAGAAAAGAATGACATGATTATTTTTATAATTATTACAGTACGTGCTACCCCTATCTCTCCCAAAGAACTTTGACAATAACATCAAACAAGTGATATATGATCTTGGAAAATACATGAGGTAAGAAATGATATCTCTTCAAATTGTTGTGTGTGTGTGTATATATATATATATATATATATATATATATATATATATATATATATATATATATATATATATATATATATATATATATATATATATATACATATACATATACATATACATATACATATACATATACATATACATATACATATACATATACATATACATATACATATATACATATACATACACACACACACACACACACACACACACACACACACACATATATATATATAGTAAAGTCTTGTGTTTATATATTTTTGTGTCTTGAATGTCTTGTAGGTAGTTGTCATCTAAAGAAATCCATAGAGCATATATAAAATATTGGAAGAAAATAATTCTTCATCTAATGTGTGAAATGTAAAAGTGTCTACCTTCAACCTTTTTCAATGCACAAGAACACTACCTCATACACCAAGTTGAGGAGATTGAAATGTGTGGATCTGTACACACTCGGTCAATGTAGATGGTTGAGAGGCACCTGAAATTTTTGAAGACTTTGGTTCGGCAAAGAGCACGTCTTGAGGGTTCTATGATGGAGGGATATGTGGTATACCAAACTATAGTGTACATTACTAAATATCTTCCTAAGCTTGCAACAAAGATCCATTTAGATCACATTTGGGATCTTGACACCATTAGAAAATTTGAAGGGGAGTACTTGGTGGGGAAAGGTAGAATGAGGAAAGTGAGAGGTAATAAATTATATGATGTTATTGTAGCTATTAATTAATTCTTAATCTTCAAAATTAATCAGTTGTAAGTAGTCTATTTATTTTTTATACAATTGCTTGAGAGTGGGATGTAATACATTTTTATATTGCAAAAAATCAAGATTGGATGATGAAATGGATTGAACGATGTCATCATTTAGGTCACACATTAACATGGGAAGTTGTGTCTTCATTAGTTTATGAAGCTCATCGTAACAAAGATCCAAATGTTACGCAGAGGGAAATAGATTTAGCATATGGTTTAAGAGATTTCTAGGTACGTATAAATTTGTTAGTCACTCGTACATTTATGAACTCTCGATGCATTAATTTATACATGTTTTACATATTTTTGCAGGTCAAACACCACAAGGCTATGTTTTGTAATGGTCATAAATTTCGCATCAAAAAGTTGGATGACACAAAGAAAACTTGTGATTCTAAGATAAGTGCAGTCTTTTAGGTGACTAATATTTCATCTAGAAATGACTTACATCCTCAAGACTCTGAAAATCAATATTATGGCATTTTGGATGATATACTTGAGTGTGATTTTAATTCCTTTAGATTAGTTCTCTTTGTCATCAGATGGTATAGGCTATGACTTAATCAAAATAATCTTGATAGAACTATTATTGAACATGACAATAGATTTCCAATGATTAATACAAGGTGGTTTGAGCCAGTTGGGGATGAACCCTATGTTCTTCCAAGCCAATGTGAGCATGTAGTTTACTCAAAGGTTCCACATAAATTGGGTTGGTCATTTTTTGTTAGACATGATCCAATAAGAAGGCTGGTGAGGTATAATGCGATGGAAGAAGAAGATTGCAAACAACTAGAAGATGATGTAGATGATGATCATGAACAACAGTTAGTCGATGATGTTCCCAATGCAACTTTTCTTGAAGAAGAAGAAGAAGAAGATGATGATGATGATGCTACTAATGATGATGATGATGATGTTGCTGCTACTGCTGCTACTAATGATGATGATGATGTTGATGTTGATGCTGATGATGATGATGACAATGAAGATGAAGATGATGACAATAATGGTGGTGGTGATGATGTCAACATCAACGATCATCATGGCGATTAGTTGGATGAAGAAGAAGATGAATTACATGAATGAAATGTATAGTTATGTGATCACTGGTTAATCTATTTAATATTGATTTCTTGATACAAATGTGCAGTTATGCAATCAATGCTTAATCTAATTAATTCATGGTGTACTTAATATGGGATGCTTATGGTTTTTAATGTACTTACTATGTGGTTTTGAGTATATGTATCATTAATTTTTTAGCTAACATTAGATAATTGAATTACATATGTAGGTACCCAGACTCCTGACATGAGCATCCCACACAGTCTCATGGATCGATAGGTATAAGTCAATACACCCTATAGAGATTAATGCATTTCACAATTTGAAAAATATCTCACATTACTTTCTATCTCTCTCATTTGATGGAGTGCAGGTAGCAGCAAAGAGGTATTTTTCAGATGTGTCTTCCTCGAGCAAAGAAAGTGAGTCATTTAGTATGTCTGAATTAGGAAGATCAACTAGAGGTCAAAAGACTAGAAGGAAATTTAATAAACACATGAAATTTTTCCTTGCTCAAGGGGGGTCATGTTCTTATGATGATGAGAGAAAAGGCGACATCGAGGTGCCCTCTAGGTACCAAAATCTATAGAAACAATGGGTCCCCAAGGAACTTCCTCCAATAAACACTGATTTTAGTGTTAAAGATAAGATATATCGTATTGCACCATCGTCAATACATGGTTTGGGCATATTTTCCATGGATGGCATAAAGGTCTCTTACAACAAAGTTTTTAAATTGATGGAGTATGTTGGACCTTGTTACGATTACAAAAGTTGGATGCGAATTGCTTAATATAAAAAAAGTATGCATAGGTATGCACTCTTGACAAATTATATTCAACAAAAATACAATGTTAAAAGTAAAATAGTGGCTATATACATTGATAGAAGGCCAAAAGCATCTGGGAATATTTTAGGTTTTATAAATAACACATGACCTCTATCAACTATTAAGCAACCCAATTGCATATTTGAGGCACAGGAGGGAAATCATGTATTTGTATGTGTGATAAAATCAATAAGTGTAGGGGAAGAGCTACTTATTGATTACAATTTGAATCACATAGATACAAATGATGTCACTATCATTAGGGTGCATGTACATACTATGTACCATTAAATAATTGAGTTTTTTTAGCAACCACATTTAGAGAGTCTCCTCACCATCCACCTCATCTCCATCATCATCTTCTAATGAAATTTATTAATGTAGTCCTTTCAAATTATTCATTAACTTTAGATAATAACACATGACCACAATATGGAGCAACCACGTAGTGGGGACAATGATGATCGTGCATGCACTTCTTCCCTGTAGGTAAACCTCTTTATTATTGTACTATAAATTAGATAGAAGTAAAATGTTAAATAAACTTTTTTATTATATTCTTTTCATCACTATTTCAGATTAATTATCATAGTGTTAGTAATATTGTTGTCAAAAAGAGGTGGTCAACAGAGAAAGCAAAAGGAGCCCGCAGTCCCTGAAAAGGAGTCCTTTGACGAGGACCTAGTCGTTGATTTTGGTGCTTGTGATGAGCCGGCCTTTGCAATTAAAAAATGTCTCCACAAAATTGGAATGAGATTAGCTAAATTGGCATCTATATTCCCTCTGACTCTTGACTCACAAAAGAGGGAAACTAAACTGATGCACCTATCTCAAAATTACCGAGTAAGTATTAATGTAATTTTTAATTATAACAAAAGTTCAATAATAGTTTTTATGTTATAGTAGTCTTTTATGTCATTAAAAAATAAGTGGATGTGTTTCTTTTACAACCTTTTTTGCATAATTTTGATCCTCATGGCCATGATGAGGGTACTGCAGCTATTTTAGGTAGATTGCATGTTGGACTATATCTTTTTTTTACTCTCTAACAATATTTTCCATGCTAATCACTAGTTTTATTATGCTCTAACAATCTTATTCTTCAGCACATGTCAATGATCATTTACTATTGCTGCCTCATACGATGGTTGGCTTAGATGTACTACATCCTGCAATGTTGACAACACGTAGCATGACCATAGATGCCATGGCACCACCTACTCGTACATCAATTTTATTTTCTCTGTCATTCTAGATATGTTTATTTCCCTTGAAGTGTTCTTTCATGGGCCATTTCGTAATGGATTCAATTTATGCAACAGGGGATGCAACACTTGATGGTGATTTTCCTGGATGTACTAGTATTGCTAGTATGGGAATGGTGAAAGATTGCATATTGCTTGTGAGTGAAGAAGGAGTTCCCTTGAAAATAGAAAAACTTCCAGGTACTTTAAAGATTGGACCTTTCTTTTACTATACAATCGTATGTTAATTACACCTTGCATTCAATATGAGAAGCTTACATCTATTGTAATCTTATTTTATACTATTATATCCTTCGACTAATGATCCCAATATTATTTTGTAGGGAATGATGTTTTTTATAGTAAACTTAATGACAAGTGTTTGTAGATATTCAGGCCCACCATCTGTACATGGTGAAACATCATATCCGAACTAAAACCCCAATCCACTATTTTCATTTCATATCATTGATAGGATAGTTATCGTTACATCCATTTTTGAATCTAACATTGTTTTCATTCTTAAAAGGTGGAAAACCCAAAATCAAAAGTTAAAGGATGATCTCGTAGAGAGTATGACAAACTTTTTTGGACCTCGTGCATTTGAGAAGGGTAAGCTCTTTCAAAGATCTGGGATATGTTTGAGGTATATTAGGGACCCGTATAGGTGTACATTAACCAACAACCCACATTACCAGTGCCCCCCTTGCATTCCTGATTTAGAGTGGAAATCTCTTATTCTGGATGTGAATGAGAAAACTAAAGTTAAAAAAGGAAATACACCACCAGAGAACAGAAGAAGGTATGTGATACTGTTAAGAATTTAATTATGTACTAAATACTCTTCATATTTATATCAACTAACATATTTCAATCTCTTCATAGATTTCCTGACACATCAAAGGCAACAAAGGCAAGATTGCAAAAGCATGGGCAACACAAGCTAGGCTCTAGCAGTTATTCAAAACTTGTTGCCCAAGTTGTAAGTGTTAATATTGTCAAAATTGAATGAGAAAAAATACAATTTGTAGATGGCTTTTAACACTAAAATTAATTTTTTGATCTTTAAATATTTATTTATAATTTGAAATCCTTTTTGTTTTGATGAAACAATACAATAAAATTTGATGATACCAAGCAAAAATGTAGGGTGTGGAGTTCAATGTAAGTCTCACAAAAGAGGACAAGAGAATTGGCTTCCAACAAGGCTACAAAGTCATGGCAAAAAGAATAAGAAGTGCACAAGGTTTTACTGATGGATCCATCATGGTAATTAAGCTAAATAGATGATATTTCAAATTTAATTATTTACCAATTAGTTTATTTGATGTTAAGTTCCAACATAAAGTGAGCAAATTTGTTTTAAGTAAGAAAATAATGATAACATGAATGCGTATGAAATTGAAATGCAGCCTGCCAATTCTTGCCGTACACAACCTATGTGTGTTGATGACAATGAGGATGTACATCAGAGTAATACAAGTAAACATCTTAAATTGATTGGTGTAGTAATACAAATTTAATTACAATTGGTTTTTGGATTAATGTAACAATTTGTATTGCAGCTGTAGAGAGTGTAGAGGCCACTATTAATGAGCATGTTGAGGTTGAGGCTGAGGCCAAGGCTAGACAAACTAACCTCGATGTTGATGATGTGACTAGATCAGGTAAAGAACTATACGATTATGGCCTATAAAATACTAAAATACTTTGAAATATTTTTAATATTTTTAATTATAATAAAATATTTTTAATTTAACCCTTTTATATGCTATTGCAGATGACCCCCCTTTGCATCAACAGAGAACTAGGCATGCATTGATATCTAATGAGAGGGTAGATGATCATCGTGATGATATCGATACTCATCTTAACGATTACATCTTAAAAACTAGAAATCAAAAGAAAAAAAAGAAATGATTGTCATCTATACACCTTAATTGATAATGATTGGTTTTTATATGCCAATGAATTTAATTATGTGGTAGTGAATGTTCATAAATTTTATAATGTGTTAATGAATGTTATCATGTGATAATTAATGAATGTCACATTTTATTAATGTGTGAATGAATGTTAATGAATGTTATTGTGTGATAATTAATGAATGTTACATTTTATTAATGGATGAAATAATGAATGAATGTTAGATGTTAACAGGGAATTTAGAGTGATGTTAGGGGTGGGGGGGGGGGGGGGAGGGTGGGGCCAAATGAGCTTCCACCTTCATGTGGTTGGCCCTATTTAGTACAGAATATAAAACTATTCTCGAAACAAAGTGAAGCTCAATAATTTTGTTCCTTATATAGGGTCTCAAGTGTAGCTTTTATCCCACTCTCAACATTGTGAGGCTTCAAGTGGTGTTCTGATATTGGTTTCTCCATCTCCCACTGACATCTTGTCTTTCTCCTAAGAACTCTCACCGAGCTCTAATACATGGATGAGTAGAAGATATCCCTTACAGGCTACACATATATAATATGTAGATCTAGGGAACAAATATAGTACAACATAGAATGAGTCAACTTGAATCTATAGTTTCTTTATTCACAATGAAAATTCAAATTAAAAGCCATATTTTAGATTTAATATTCATATTCATCTTCATCATGATCATAGTCATCATGGTTAGCATTTGGTTCAACTTCATTTGAACCACACTCCACGTCGGGTACCATTATAAGGCATGGAGTGTGGTCACACCCATGTTACCATAATAATGAGTTATCCTATAAAATTATGAATAAAATACCTTGTGTATCATATTTATAATATTGTAGGTGCACCCAGGATTGGCCCAGGCACCCAAGTTCCTACCAAAGGAACCCAAGTCAAACCCAGAGGAGAACAAAAGGAGAACCGAAACCCAGTCTCAAACAAAGAACCAGATAACTTGGCTTTTTTCTAATTCAAGTTTATTTCTGAATTCTTCTCCAATTCCAACCTGATTATTCCATATTTTGTTTTCCAATTTTCCTTCTTCCTCACTCCAAATTCAAGGATCACCACCCATGACTTATGTTGTTATTTCCTTTTACTAACTGTGTTATTTCAAAGATCACCACCCATGACTAGGTTAAGAGGATGAATTATTTCAATGCATTTATTACCAAGGAATCACCACCCACCATTAATGAATATTAATGATCATTGTTTCCTAAGGGTAGTCATTTTTTGCATATGCTGATCACCCAAGTCTTTGGTTGTGATTTGCATGCTGTGAGGTTTGTCAAAAGTGGGGGTATGACATGTTGGTTGGATTATAACATATTGCCACTTACACCATGAAGAAGACAAATGATTAAATAAAAAAAGAGGACCAACTGAACCATCTTGTGGTCAGTCTATATCACATTGAGAAATAACGTCAAGACTCAAGAATCAAAATAATAAAAAGTTTCTTCAAGACCATGAATGATCAACAACATTCCATCAGAAAACAAAACACTAATCTATATTATCATTAAGCCATAAAATATTTCTCTAAAGTTTAGAAGAATCACAAAAACTTTCAAGAAACATAGTACTATCCAAAACAAATACCCTCCAAATGATTATGATTATGTTGATGTTGATGTCTATAATTTATGTCTAATGATTATGATGATGTTGATGTTGATGTTGATGTCTATAATTTATTTCACTTATTGATGCTTTCCTAGATTAAATTTTGAATTGCCAGGCTGGAAAACACTTTCAAAGTTTAGGGTTTGTTCTACATGATACTCTTAGTTACAGCTCAAATGCAACTCAATATATTTTTTATGCTGGGCAACGCACTACAAAAATTCATCCGCAGGTGAAATTTAATGTTGGGAATCTTGGCATTGTTAATGTTATTACTTTTCCTCACATTTTATATTTGTGAAAATTTTTCTTGGCACTATCTTCTTTTTCAATTCCTATATTTGTAGCTTTTTAGATCATTAACTTAAGCATTACATGTCTTTGTTCAAAGTTTATGCTAACACTATATTGTATTTTATTCTTATTACAATGTTCTTTGTTATGGGGCAGGAGGTCAATCTTCATTGTCTTCATTGTGGGGGACAGTGAAGATTTCTCTGACAAATAATAGGTCTTCTTTAGTATCTTATAATAACATGCTAAACTGATAAAGGTGTTATGAGAATTTAATCTACAATTACTAATAGACTAAGAGTATTATTACTATGCTTAATGTTCCATTTAAATGCATTTAACACAAAAAACAAATTTTCAAAACTGAACCAATGGCATGTTTACAACAAAGATGTGTTGAGGAGTTTGCTCCTTGTTTAATGTTAATTGTTCCTACACAATCCACTCATACAACAGTGATGCTATGTGGAAGGGATGGTTGATAGTGTTCCTTGAGGGAAGGGGGATTGTGAAAGACTTGTTATCATTGTATTGTGTATTTCCAATATGTTTGGTTGCAGGGCAGACCAAGAGAATGAAGGATCACTCACCGATTGCATGATAACCCAGTTTTGAAGGGTCACTGTTTGAGGGGACAGTCAAGGTCCGAATGATTAGGCCATTGGAAGACCCTATTTCTTTGCATTAATTTTTATTCAAATTGGATGCATGGATTTTTTGTGAATTATCAGATACTATGTATCCTGCAATTACATCTGTAAATCTGCATATACTTCTCTATGGTTGTAAGCCACTTAGAGATCAAAATAGAGAAACTAAATCAAAATCATTCTTTGTCCTATTTCCTTTTAACAAAGTCTCAACTATCAATGATACAATACATTTGATTCCCTAATCTATCAATACAAATGATGCCTAGCTACAAGCTCATGGGCTATCCATTTGATAACCACAGTCAACATTTCAAAAAAATGGATATCCAAACATTTGAAAACCAATGGCATGCTTACAACAAAGGTCTAATAGAACTCCCAACAATTCTTAAACATACTTTATCTGATGTGATGAATTCTTAAACAATTAAGGTTGGAGTAGACATATTTATCACACATTTTTTTGTGTGGTACAAGGAAGATTTGGCTAGGTCAAGTCTTCCTTCATGCTAGTAGTCTACAGAATTAGACCTTTATTAAAAATTGATCATATCAAATAACAAGTATGTTTAAGAATTGTTGGAACTGATCCTTTAGCATGTATTAAACATAATAGAATTTTTAGCATATTATTATCATTCTATTTCTTTGTTGTAAACATGCCATCGATTTAGTTTCGTAACTTCATTGTTGTATGAGTGGATTGTGCAGGAACAGTTAACATTAAACAAGGAGAAAACTCCTCAACACATCTTGGAAACTATTGAATTCAATAATAAATGAAACCTAACACCAACACTATTCCTTCCATTCACTTCTACCAAGAATAAATCATTTAATCCATTCAACATTACATATAATCATTATCTACAGTTACATTTCCTGACTGTGTAGAGGAATAGTCATGACCAAAATGATCAAAACTAATTTCACCCTTGCACAAGCTATTCAAAACTTCAAGTAAAATGAGAAATATGCTATATCAAATCATTCATATTCATAGTAACCATTCAAAGGATCATTTTGTCAATGAACCCTCTGACTGTACCCCTGCGACAGAGAAAGGAAACCTCAAAATAGAGAAAGGAAACTTAGTAAAACCAGTCTATGTGATTGTTTGTGAGGGTAGAGTCGTGATAAGTGCCTCTCAAACCTCTCCAAACATGTAAGATTGTCTTTAAATACTTTATTGATCTCTTCTAAACATTAACCAAATCAAACCTACATTTGACTCCACACACAATAACCCCAAAATTAAGGGTTTTGTATCCTTTAATGAATCTCAGTCACTGGTAGTGCATGGATAGTCAAACTAGAGTCTCCAAAGAATTCACTAAGTGACTAGATTTTATTTAATACACACTATTCCTTCCATTCACTTCTACCAAGAATAAAGCATTTAATCCATTCAACATTACATATAATCATTAGATAGTTACATTTCCTAACTGTGTACTAGAGGAACAGTCATGACCAAAATGATCCAGACATTTGAAAATAGTGAATCAATATCCTTGAGCACAAGCACCAATAACATCAAATAATGGAGATAAAGTACAGGCTAGGGCACGACGCTAGTAGAATGTGGTCATTTCAGAGAGCATTCGTGATCAAATAAAATGTAATGCATTTGAAATTTGTGGTCGAATGTGATGTCAGATGCTTGAAAGGTGAAGAAATCACATACCTTCTCTCATGCTCAGCTTTCGATCCTCTATCCAATTGAAATAAAAATGATGAGGTCGTTTCACTTTTTTTTTTCATAGACAAATCTTCCTTGTACCACACGAAGAACATGTCATTGGTTCAGTTTTGTAAATTTGTTTTTTGTGTAATTAGTAATTGGTAGATTAAATGTAGATAACACCTTTATCAGTTTAATTAGCATTTTATTATCATATCAAATAAAGTATGTTTAAGAATTGTTGGGACTGGTCCTTTTGCATGTATTAAACATAATAGAATTTTCAGCATATTATTATCAATCTATTTCTTTGTTCTAAACATGCCATTGGTTTAGTTTTGTAGATTTGTTTTTTTGTGTTAAATGCATTTTTTGTAAGGAGGGGTCTTGTTCTGAGGAGATTGATGAAGATTGTGCACCTCAAAAACCAATTCTAAGGTACCAATCATGTTTCCTATTTGCTTATATTTTTGGATTGGTAAATATCCTTATAAGTTTCATGTCCTTTCTTTTGATTACTATGGATGAGATATATATCTTAGATTTAACATTCAACTTCTTTACATTTTAGAACATGTAGTATGTTTTTTGAGTATTTTACCAAATCAACTTTTAACATAAATTGAAAACACCAAACTGATAGCTTTTCCTTTTAACTTGACAAAATATTTTCATTTGACCAATAACTGCAAGCAACTGAATGATAAATCCACATACCTGTATCTTTGTAAAATACCTGGAACATCAAAAAGATGGCTAAGTGGCTGCCGCCATGATTTTTATTTACTAAATGTGGGGAAAATAAGCACCAAAAAGAATCGAATAGAAAACATGATTGGTCATTTTAGAGAGCATTCATGATCAAATAAAATGCAATGCCTTCTCTCGTGCTTGATCAGCTTTCACCCGCTCATTTTCTCCCACTCCTTTTTTCTACAATCAAAATAAAAATGATTTGGTCATTTCAAAATAGTGAATCGATATCCTTGAGCACAAGCACCAATAACATCAACTATTTTGATCTGTGGGTACCCTAATGTTGGCAAGAGTTCTTTTATTAATAAGATTACACTGCAAGTTTGAAGAATCGATATTTTTTGGCAAATGAAGAGTAGAAAGATGATGATATTCTTGAGATCATGGATGGACACAATGTTGCAGACAGAATGGGAAGATATCTTTCTAGCCTGGCCCTGGATCCTTCAACAATTGGGGTAGGATCTAGACCCAAGCTAAAAAGATGTCTTCCTTTCTATTATAGAATTATCCCTTCTTTGGCCTCCACTCATTCCTCTTCTCAAAAATGGTTATCTAGAAACTTTGGATACTATTTCTCATCCATGCACAAAATGTGCTAGTGATCATATAAAATTACTTTAGGCCTCCAGTATTGATGAGGTGTACAAGTGTAAAAATTTTTTGCGAGACTGAGATCAATTTGTGTAGTGTACATAAATGCAAGGTGGTGATTATTCTCGATGATCGACAAGTATAAATCTTCTAGGCCTTACCCAGTAGCTAGGACTAAAGATAACAAAGCTCAAGAGACCATCATAGGTTGTCTCTTTCTTCAGTCTATATTATTGACATAATGTTTTACCTTTCATAAGCTCATCAAATCCAGGGATTTGAAAGAATTTAATAGAATATTTTCATGACAATGTATATTATTTAAGTTGATGTTGCATGAATTTATCTACTTCATGCACTTGTAGACTATGAGCACAGTGATAAAGAAGCATCTCTTCCCATGGCCATACTTCTTTATCACCATCCTCATAGTCTACAAGTGCATGAAGTAGATAAATTTGTGCAATGTGAACTTAAATAATATACATTGTCATGAAAATATTCTATTAAATTCTTTCAAATCCCTGGATTTGATGAGCTAATGAAAGGTAAAACATTTTGTCAATAATATAGACCAAAGAAAGAGACAACCTATGATAGTCTCTTGAGCTCTGTTATCTTTAATGTGTATATCCATCATTTTTTTGACACTTTACAATTCATTCTGATATAAGTGCTATAAATCTGATAGATACAATGTCAGAGAAAAATACTTTACGATAATTCTTGCGACAGTAATGCTATACATCCAATAGGACAACCTGTTAGAGACATGCTGCACTACAGTAATGCTATACGTCTAATTTGATACCCACTAATATTCTTCACTAGTGTTTTGTGATCCTTGTTAGAAGATCATTTACCCTGTTAGGAGTAGCTTTACAATGCTTTAAGTAGAGCAGACCTTGTTAAGGGTTAGACCCTATTAGGGGAGTGGACTCACTGTCCTAGAGCTCACTGTTATATGAGTGAACAACTTTTTGATTTTAGATACACACTATATCTGCAGGTGAACAGTCATCATGATACTGCTTGTCAGATTAGTTCCTTTGGTGCGCTGATGCTTTGACCTCTAGAAAAGATCTAATACATCATATTTTATCTTCACATACCTCTACTCTACATATCACATCTCTATTACAACTTTCATACATGATACAATGGGTGCATCTTATATTTATACACTCATACAAACAAAACAATTAGGTCAGCCCTATAGCTAATTACAAACAATGCTTCCAAATGAATTGGCTTAAGTGTGCTTACAATAATACATATAGACATGTCAGAAACATAAATACAATGGGTGCATGGCCTTTACAACATTAAATTATCATCGCAAACCAAAATGCTATCTGTCAACTCTATGCTCTGTTCTCTGCTGGAACACACTGGCTGTGCAACTTCAACTGACTGTAACTTTCACATCTTTGCATATCTACTTATGCGCTCATAGACTAAGCATAAGTATAGTCTAACAACCTTAACTTCTAGGGCACATACCATAATTCATTTAGACACGTGCACTGATGCTCTAAGCTGTAGGAACTCTGTACGCTGTCCAGTCTTCAACACTTAACTGAATTTTGATCTTTACATTAAGTGCATTGACTCCAAACTACTATATGACTTTGTTTCCATAATGAAAACACTATATCTAGTCATATACGTCAGTATAAACAACTTTCCAACAATCTCCCCCTTTGTCATTAATGGCAACAAAGGAATATGGCCAAGTTGCTAACTGTCCTTTTACACAAAAACTTTTTGTCTTCTATACATTTTATACATAATCTTATATATCCCTATACATATATATGCTCCATATTCTATACACAACTCCTCCTTTGATGTTAATGAAAAAGGTGCATCAAAAAACTATATCTATACATACTCATTGAGGGAAAACCTTCGAATATGCAATCTTGAGATTCTGGATCTCCTTCTTCCAAAAGGTTATCAGAGAGTTAACTATCTAGAGATGGGTGCATAATGCATATTGAAGCTTCTCCATCTTCTCCAAGTCATTGATGGGACCATGATCATAAGTTACCATGGTGGCATCAATCTCCTTTATATTCTGATTGAGGATGTCTAAAGAGGGCGCAAGACCATTCCTCAACTGAGTCTGTCTGGACCTTATCCTTGTTATCTCTTTTTCTTCCTTCTCAATCTCTTCTATTTGTCCTTGATACACATTGTTTCACATGTTCACATTTGTGGATGTGTCTGTCACTAAATTCTTCACCTACTCAATCATTGCTTCTACCTCTTTTATCTTCTTGAAGTGAGCATCAGTTAGCTTGTCTTGATCCATGCATGCTGCAATGATCCTTCTTCCTTCATCAAAAAATTCTTTCAATGAAGCTTGACTAGACTTAAGAGAATTTAGGTCTAGTGCAAAGTTTCTGATTAGTTCATTGAGTCTCTTCTTTAAGTACTTCTCTCTGCTACTTTGTTTGCAAATTCTTCTAGGCTAGAAAAATTGCTTTTGAACTGTGAGAGGATTGTACTCACATCATCAATTGAATGTACTTTTTGCACTTTATTATCTTCTGGTAGCAAACTATTCAAAATATTCACTGATTCCAGCAAGGGAGAATTCCTCATGACTTGTTTCTCCTTTACCTTCTCCATAGCTAGGACATTGAACTTAATTAGGTCTTCTTCCTTCCAAGAGTCCAAACTACTTGTGTCAAGTGTCAAACTTGACAACAATGTTGAGGAGGGAGTGATGGGAGTTTTGTCCATCACTTCTTGTTTCACCTTTGTAAGATAAACAAAAGTATCTTCTTCTTTCTTTTCTACCTCTTCTTCTTCTTTCTTATCAGATACATCTTCTATGAGTACTTCTTCTTGCTGAGTGGGAGGTGTTTTGCTACATAAGATTTCAGCTTCTTTAGTATTGATAAATGCTTCCTCAAAATTTTCAAAATCCTTATCAGTAGCCACCATGGATATCTCCACATTATCTATGATAATACTGTTGTCTTTGTGTGATTATGAGATGGGCACAAACTTGTCTACCTCTATTTGAGTTTCTTCTATGGGCACTGAGTCCTAAGGATTTGTCACTTGTACATTGAAGGTCTTTGCTACTTTGTCTTGCTTACTAGGTGCATGAGTGATGGGCACAATAGGTGGTTTTATGTGTTGTTCTAATAACACCTTTTCAAAGGCCTTCTCTATTTCCTTCGTTATCAACTCATAGTCATTGTTCATGATGTGAAGAGTTCTCATCTTTGTCCTTAAGTGTGGATTCACCAAATTTAATATTAGTGCCTCTTCTTCTTTAGAACATATTGGTAGAGTTTCTTGTAATACTTTTTCTCTGATCCTTAGATCTTCTTCATTTTCTTGTCTCTTTTTGGTATTCTAAAATATCCCATACTTTATCTGGAATAGAAGTTTTCAACTCAAGGTTTGTCTTCTTGAGCTTGATCATATGTTTGACAATCATACTATCTATTTTTTATTTGTCAATCTCACTGTATGTGTCATAATACTTCCCTACTTGATCAATTATACCCTCATCAATAATTCTTGTGTTCAAAACTTTAAGGCTTGGTTTGAATCCTACCTTAGGAGGTGCTTGAATGTTTTTCCTGCTCCTTGTAGCTTGTGAGGATGGATGACTGGTGCTAGCTTATTTCTTCCTCTTGACTATTGTCTTATACTCTGGAGAAGTGGTAAGGTCAATAGTATTTATGGGCGTAGAAGGAGTATTATCTTGTTTACCCTTCTAACTATCATCTGATTTAGTTTTCATTTTCTTCAACTTAGGATCTTCTTGTTCTTCCTCTGTTGCTGCACCTTTCAACTCTAGGGCAATCTTTTCATCCCTTGCTTTATCAAGGTTTTCTTGAGACACACCATGTATTCTCAAGATCCCAAAAGTGACCTTTGCAACCTTTCTTTTTATTGCAGAATTGTTTAGTTTAGCATCAACTTCTCTTATCTTTTCCTCATAGGTTCCCCACCTAGGTTCATTAGGATCTTTAGGGGATGATAGAAGTACCTGCACATATGCTTCAAGGACCTGTTCCTCTACCTCATAGCCAAGTGGATGAATCCACTTAGTTCTTGGTTCCATAGCTTCCATACATGTAGTATCAATCTCCACCATGAAGCATATTGTATCCTTATATTTCTCTACAATGCTTTTTGGAATCCTATACCTCATCTACATCTTAACCCTAAAGGTCTTTAATTCCAATGTAATATAGTCTCTTAGTGTGCTTTATGTGGATGATTTGTTGGATATCTGAGGCTTGGTAGGAATGGACTTGTCCAAATACAAATCTGAAACTCTTCCAACTATATGAAGGTACACATAGATGATTAGGGACCCAAGCCTGAATATCTTTGTCTTGTCATGTTTGATAGCCTTGATGTTATCTATCAACTGTGTGCACAAGATCTCACACAAGTTGAATTCTCCATCTTCCTTTACAATTTTGATGGCTACTAGAATAGTGCCCGTAGACACACTATTCACTCTGCTAGTGTGATGAAATCTGTAACCTAGTATCATTGACATCAATTTGATGTCTACTTGCTCAATTAGCTCAATAGTCATGTCACGCCTATCACTCCTTGACTTACATACTTGTTCTACCATTTTCCTAACATCCTTGCCTAGAGGAAGGATGATGCCTCTCTTAGAAAGGCCTATCATCCCATGTATCAGATCACTTGTGATTCTTACCAGTACATCTCCAATCCAAAATAGATCATCATGGATTCTACTCAATAAGATCTTTATCCATTATGTCTCATAGAATTCATGTGCTGTAGCATACTCAACAATAGGGTGATCATTCCATTTTGTGTATTCATCCATGAATTTTTTATCCTATTTCAACATGGTATCCATGTGCACCCTTAACCTATCTATTCCAACAGGTTCTTTCTTATAGTTAATGTAAGCCCTTATGTCTTCCACATGCATGACACCCATAGGCATGCAGGAGAAAGCTCCCTCTAAATCATCTAGGGTGGATTTAAATGGGTGCCTCTTGAAAACATATCTTTTATTCTCAGCGACATCTCAAACAATGGGAGTGGCCATGACTTACTTGGTAATCACTTTCCAATTGATCTCTGAGATGATTTGATGACTTCCAAATTGGCGCAATGAACTAGGGTTTCTACAACCGATCAAATACACTGCAAACACTAATAGTTCAATCTTCAAATCTTCACAACAACTTCCAAGGCCCAATCTACTCTTCAATCACTCTAAATTTGAATGCAATGAGTGAATAAACAACTTTCTGTGTACTTAAAGTGAGAAATTTTCCATTAATGCAAATCACGTAAACTAGGCTGTCACTTCAAAATTTCAAACTCGAGCTCTGCTAACAATCAGCATGTGCACTCTTGCACAAAGGTTCCTATACACTCCAAAAAATTAAGTCCAAAGGTGCATACTCTGAGGATGAGTATACCAACCACACAGGGGACTAGAGCCAAATTAGCTCCCCTTGTGACCCTGAGGGTCATTCATGCAGATGTAGAGGGTGTGTCCACTAGGGATGCATCCAATACATTCTCATCAGCTTTGTCCTTGTTTCCTTTCGACCAAATCAAGCTCACATCCTTTGAGGCTTTCAAAAACTTGACTTCTACTTTAGGATCCAAAACTGGTTCTTCGGTCTTTTTAGGGCTTTCCTGACCTTGCGTCCTTGATCTATAGAACCTTCAGATATGTCTAGCCTTGTTACAAGAGTGACAAATGACTGGAGGTCTATTTTTCCTCGGTGCATTGACATGAGTCATCATTTTACATGTTCTGGTTGAGTGACCATTATAGTTACATATCTGACATGTAACATTCTGAGAACTTCTTACATTTGTCTGATTCTGACTTCTTTGATCATATTGAATCCTGTTCTTCTTACTAGTCTTGCAATTTATTGCTCTATGACCAAATCTATTGCATGAATAATAGTAAACATTAAAAGGTATTACCTCTGTACATTTCCTTGCAATGTGTCCATGTTTGTTACATGCAAAATAAGTGCATTCTATAGGTTTGTGCTCATTCTTACAAGGACCACCATTGTCTTTGGTTTGATCTTTAGTCTTTTCAGTATCAGTAGAGTCTTTTTGTGTTTCCTTTTTTGCTTGCATATTATCAATCTTATTTTGTGCTTCATTGTATCCAATATAGCTAGTGTTTCCTTTGACTCTTCTTGCATACAACTGTGATTCTATCAAATCAGAACTGGTGTGCAATTTGTCAATGTGATTCTTTGCTTCTTTCAATTTAGACTCCAATCTTTCTTTGCATTTCCTTAGATCCAAGATTTCCAAATTGGCTTCCCTTAACTCTTCATTGAGTTGAAGATTCTCCTTGACTTGTTCATTATAGACATCTTGATTGTTCATCAGTTTGTCATCAAATTCTTCAAGCTGACTTAATAAGGATGCATTTTCTTCATTCAACTTCTTGAATTTTTCTTCAAGATCACTATTAGAGTGTCCTTTCAAATCCTTCCTTAGTCTTTTGATAACCAATTGAGCATCATTGACTTTTTCTTTTAGTTCTTCAATTTCTCTTTCTGAATTGTCTTGGTCTTCAAGAGCAGCTTCAAGATTCTTCTTCAAATGTTTCATTTCTACTTTTTCCATGATCTCATCAAGTGGTTAAACTTCTATCCTAAGGACCAGAGCTATGATACCAATTGTTAGGAATGGGAACACTGAGAGGCATGGGGGGTGAATCGGTGTTCATTGTATTTTAAATTTTCACTTTAATCTTAATGTTGAACTTAAACATTCACATAAACATGAAACATGAAATCAACACATGACACCAATATGGTTACGGGGAAACCCAAATAGGTAAAAACCTTGATGGGACTTGATACCCACTAATATTCTGCATTAGTGCTTTGTCATCCTTGTTAGAAGATCCTTTACCCTATTAGGAGTAGGTTTACAATGCTTGAAGTACAATAGACCTTGTTAAGGGTCAGACCCTATTAGGAGTCTTTTAAAATGATCCCTATTAGGGGAGTGGACTCACTATCCTAGAGCTCACTACTCAAATGGTGAAGGCTACAACCTTCTAATTTTAGATACACACTATATCTTTAGGTGAACTATCACTATGACATTTCTTGTCAGATCAGTTCCTTTGGTGTGTTGATGCTTTGACCTCTAGCAAAGCTCTAATACATCATATGTTGTCTTCACATACCTCTACTCTTCTTATCACATCTCTATTACAATTTTCATACATGATACAATGGGCACATCTTATATTTATACACTCATACAAACAAAATAATTAGGTCGGCCCTATAACTAATTACAAACAATGCTTCCAAATGAATTGGCTTAAGCATGCTTACAATAATACATATAGACATGTTAGAAACCTAAATACAATGGGTGCATGGCCTTTACAACATTAAATTATCTCTGCAAACCAAAATGCTATCTGTTGGCTCTATGCTCTATTCTCTGCTGGCACACATAGGCTATGCAACTTCAACTGACTATAACTTTCACATCTTTGCATATCTACTTATGTGCTCATAGAATAAGCATAAGTATAGTCTAACAACCTTAACTTCTAGGGTGCATACCATAATTCATCTATACACATGTGCACTAATGCTCTGAGCTACAGGAACTCTGTACACTGTACAGTCTTCAACACTTAACTTAATTCTGATCTTTACACTAAGTACCCTAACTCCAAACTACTATATGAGTTTGTTGCCATAATGAAAACACTATATCTAGTCATATACATCAGTATAGACAACTTGCCAATAATTTCTTCAATGCATCCTTTGCTTTCTTATACTACTCAATAAACATCTGCATTTGAATCCTTTCATGCTCTATTGTTTTGTCCAACTTATATCTCTCCATGACTAGTTCTTTACCCTTTAGTGGTTAAACCATCCAATAAGAGATTTGGGCTTTGATACCAATTGTTGGATTGGAGATATAGGGTACTGAGAGGGGAGGGGTGAATCAGTGCCCATAAAAACTTTTAACTCATAAACCTTAAACAATAAATAGTAGTAACCTTCAACTATAACTTGAATCCATTGCATGCATCATTCATTCATTTAACTATCAAAGTTAAATAGCATGAAATAAAAAATATACTCATCACATAACACAAGTATTTTGGTAACACAGAAACACTTGTTAGAAGGTAAAAAATACAGTGGGGATGACACCCACAAATTCTTTACTACTACAAATAGAAAAGGTTTGCCTATTAGGGCTACAAGTGGTGATCACTTTTGGTGATCTTACCCTATTAGGAGTAACATGTTAGATTGATTAGATCTACCTAGTGATAGGATTTTAACAACACTAATTGAGTGTGCACTCGGTTAAGAGATTTACAAAAAGACTGTTAGGTCTACTCTATTAAGAGATTTTACCAAACTAAATTACAATGATTAGAAAGTAACAGGAATATATCTACTAATGAAAAATTAACCTTGTCTGATACAGATCTATTAAATGTTTAATAGATATCACCTTTTTGTGTGAAGATCTCTACTCTAAACTGCTCGGTAGCCTTGTCTGATTCTGCTAAATCTGAATGTCTTTGTATTCTGTTCTTCTCTATCTGATAACTGATATTCTTGAAGATGGATAATGCTTCAAGAAATTATTTTCATGTTCTCAACTTCCTTGTCAAGCTTCTCTCTCATGCATACAAAAATAATATGAAGTTACATTTATATAGCATGCTGCTTTTGACGCTTAACAAAATTAGGTTACAATATCTTAGAGAAAACCCTAAGATCTACGGTGTACAAAAATAACCTAGATCTAGAAATTACATAAAGATCATCATCACAATTAATGATGGAATCTTACAATAAATGATCCTCGATCTTGGTAAAATGTTTTTTGATTATGTTGTAACCATTTGCATAGGTAAATGTGCCATTCCTGATTACTATGCCATTTTTTGTCTTCTTTGGTAAACACTGTATATACTACTTAGTAATTATACTGGTGCTCATTGTTTACTACTGCTCAGTATTGGTGTACATTGATGCTCAGTAGAACTACTCTAGTGCTCCATGTAAAGACTTAACCGACTAGCTTGAAGTGCTTGTAGTTACTGACTAAAGTAGCATAGGTAAACGACCAATGTCTTTGATACTAATGAATGTTAGGAATAAGGTGTCTCAACCTTGGATAATTCTTATTCTTATTATTCATTTTGTAAAATGTATTTCTTGCAAATAATGTAATTAAGTGTGAGTGTACATGTCTAGTTAGCATGTTGATGTGTTGGCATCTTGAATTGTGTGTAAGGAGATCATGGCTGAAATAGTTATGACAAATTCCTATGACACATAAGAGCTATGTCTAGAAGATTCATTGATAGGTGAAGACATGTGGCAACTGATAAAATTGAGTACTATACACTCTTCCCCAATCATGGGGTTCGGGTTCCTATTTTCTCAGAGAATGGTAAAACCCTAATACGGCTATCTTTGGAAGTTGCCCTAAAAAGGGAAGCACATGATATAAACATTTTTAGGGTTGCAAAGATAGGAGAAGTTAGTGTATTGTTGAAACATTTTATGCTACCACGATTTATCTTCAAGAGTTGGGAAAATCTTCTAAAAGAACTTGCATTGCAAGTGTATTGTAAACTGTAATAGGTTTCATTAATACACTGTGCAGGTTTTGGAGTGCTAGGGTTTTTACCAAAAGGTTTCCCTAGGGTAAATCATTGTGTCATTCTCTATTTTCTATATGCATGGTATATGGCTGCAATATCATTGTTAAAGTAGTTAATGAATCTGAAATTGTAAGGATTTAGAAGAATTTGCACAATACTTTCCTTTAGAGATTAGTGTAGGAAGTTGTTTCCCCACCTGAGTTTCCTTACAAGGGGTATCAGATCCTAATCAACTTTTGATCCTAGTTGTTGGGTAGGGTTTCTTGAGCTAATCTCAAGTTGAGTGGGAGTTTTTGCAGAGTATTCTGAATCTTATTTGTAGATTGAGATGGCAAGTTCCTCATACAGTAGAATGGAGGTGGAGAATTTTAATGGCACTAATTTCAAGTTGTGGAAAATCAAGATGGAAGACATGCTTGAAGATCATGATCTATGGGAGGCTACTTCACTTGATGTGAAATTTGCAGTGATATCTCAAGTGGATTGGGAGATCAAGGATCAAAAGGCTAAGGTTCTCATCAGACTCTGTCTAGTAGATGTCATTCTTCTAAATGTTCTTGATGAGACTACTGCAAATTCTTTGTGGAAATGGCTTGGGTCTATGTATTAGGCCAAATCTTTGGTGAATAAGTTGTTCCTGAGAAAGAAGTTGTATTCTTTAAGAATGGAGGAAGGTGGATCTATAACTAATCATCTCAATGCATTCAATTTATTTATTACACAGTTGCCATCATCTGGTGCCAAGATCGAGAAGGAGGGTCATTGTATGACCCTTCTATTTTCCTTGTAGGATTCATGGGACCATCTTATGATGGCTCTTAGAAGTACTATAGTCACATTCTATATGGATGATGTGGTGTCTTCATTGCTATCTGAGGAGATGTGAAGAAAGACTTCACATTTGTCTAAGGAAGCCCTTGCTATTCATGGGAGATCCAATGACAAAGGAAAGAAAAATGACAACAAGTCAAAGAAGGGCATATCTAAATCCCATGGGAGTTCTAAGACTCCTAGAAAGTCCAAGGCAAAATGTTAGAACTATGATAAATCTGGGCATTTCTGGAAGGACTGCAAAGAACCAAAGAAGAAGAAGAAAGGCTCAGATTCAGCTTCTGAAAAATCTCAAGAAGATGGAGATGCTTTTATTGTAGCTCTGGTAGCCCATGCATCTGATGGTGTGTGGTTGGTAGAATCAGGTGCTTCTTTTCACATGACCTCTCATCGAAACTGGTTCTCAAAATATGAAGAGTTTGATGGTGGAAAGGTGTACTTGGGTGATGATTCTCACCTAAAGATAGTTGGATGCGGAAGGGTCACTATCAGATTTCCTGATGGACGAGTAAAGGGAATCAATGGAGTTATGCACATTTTGGGTTTGGCATGAAACCTATTATCTGTAAGTATGCTGAATGATGTAGGTGTGCAGGTTGTTTTTTCGAAAGAAGGATGCAAGATGATGAGAGGATTGATAGTGCTTGTGAGGGGTACTAGGAGAGGTACCTTATTTCAACTAGATGCATGCATTCCTCTAAGTAATAGTTCTTCATCCTCACCATCTGATCAAGCAGTGAAGAAGTTTTTGGTTATTGGTTCCGATGGCAGTGCAAACACTTTGGAAGGTAAGCTTCCTCTAGAAAAGACAATGTTGTGGCATATGAGATTTGGCCACATTGGTGAAAAGGGTCTCAGAACCCTGAAAAATAAAAACCTCATTGAGGGGTTAAATGATTGAAATCTCAAGTTTGACTTCTACGAACATTGTGTCTATGGTAAACAAAATCATGTTCAATTTTACTCTAGTTCTCACAAATCTTCTGATGTTTTGGATCTTATTCATTCTGATGTATTTGGTCCTGTAAAGGTTCCTTCAATCTCCAAGTCTGTATTTTTGTATCTTTCATAGATGATTACAGTAGGAGTTGGATTTATTTCCTTAAAATTAAGACACAATTCTTTAGTTAGTTCAAAGAATTTAAAGCTCTTGTAGAGAATTAGACTAGTAAGAAGATTAAGTGTGTGAGAATTGACAATGGTGGTGAGTTTTGCTTAGCAGAGTTTGAACAGTTCTGTAAAGAACAAGGTATCGAGAGGCAGAAGACAACTCCTTATACACCATAGAAAAATGGATTTGTAGAGAGAATGAACATGACACTGGTGGAGAAGGCTAGGAGTATGCTTAGTGGAGCTAGTTTAGAACAAAGGTTTTGGGCCGAAGCTATGGCCACTACTTGCTATTTGGTTAACAGATCTCCGACATCAGCTCTTGTTGGTAAGACACCCATGGAGGTGTGGTCTAGTAAGAAGCCTTCAATTAGACATCTTCATGTTTTTAGTTGTGAAGCTTATGCACATGTTCCAAAGGAGAAAAGATCTAATTTGGAAAACAAAGCAGTCAAATGTATTTTCATCGGATATAGTGTTGGTGTGAAAGGACACAAGCTTTAGGATCCTGTGACTAGTAAGGTGGTGTATAGTAGAAATGTTATTTTTAGAGAGCTAACATCTTCTCCTATTGTGATACAACCAAATGAAAAAGAAAAGGAAAAAGATGTTGTTCAGTTGCCTCCTACCCCTAAGAAGACTGAATAGAGAGACCATGTTGGGCCTAATGATGAGGAGAGCTCTAGCAGCTCTAATAGTTTAGAAGAAGAGGAAGAACAACCTCAACCTTAGCCCTTGAGGAGATCCATGAGAGAAAGAAAGCAACTAGAAAGGTTTGGTTATTCTATGTTAGATTCCAATTGTGCTTTTGCTATGATTACTAACACTGATGAGCCTAGATCTGTGAAAGAGGCTTTGGGCATGGAAGATGCAGGTTCCTAGATTGAGGCTATGGATGATGAGATGGCTTCATTGGAAAAAAAAAAAACTTGGGACCTTGTACCTTTGCCTAAAGGGAGAAAATTTGTTGGCTGTAAATGGGTGTTCAAGAAGAAACTCTATGTAGATGGCAGTGTTGAAAGGTACAAAGCTAGATTGGTTGCAAAGGGGTATTCACAGGTAGAGGGAATAGATTATGGTGAAATATTCTCTCTTGTTGCAAAGTTGTCATCCATTAGATTTTTTTTATCTCTTGCTACATCATATGATTTAGAGATAGAATAGATGGATGTGAACACAACTTTCCTTCATGGTGATTTGGAGGAAGAGATTTATATGTCACAGCCTGAGCACTACATTGTTAAAGGTAAAGAATCCTTAGTTTGTAGATTAAAGACATCTCTATATGGTTTGAAACACTCTCCTAGGATGTGGTACCTTAAGTTTGATGCCTTTGTGTTGTCAATTGGATTTGTAAGATCAAAATTAGATCATTGTGTTTATTTCAAAGTTGAAAATGATCACCGTCTTATTGTTGCATTATATGTTGATGATATGTTGCTATTTGAGAAGGGTAAGGGTATGATTTTTTATTTTAAATCTCAGTTGTCAGCATAGTTTGAGATGAAAGATCTTGGGGTAGAAAGGTACATCTTGGGTATGGAAATTAGTAGAGATAGGTCTAACAGAAAACTTTGGTTGAGTCAGAGTAAGCATGTGAAGTCTGTGTTGGACAGGTTCAGCATGGCAGATTGTAGACCACTATGTGTTCCTGTTTCTATGGGAACAAAGTTATCTATAGATGATTGTCCAAAATCTCCTAGTGAGGTGGAGGACATGAGTAGAGTACCTTATGCTAGTGCAGTAGGTAGTCTTATGTAAGCTATAGTCTATACTAGACCAGACATTGCCCAAGTAGTGGGAGTGCTGAGTTGGTTTATGGCTAACCGTGGATGGGTACATTGGGATGTAGTTAAGTGAGTATTTAGATATTTGAGGGGTACATCATATTACTCCATATGTTACCATGGTTACTCTTCTAGATCTCCGCATTTAGTTTGTATTCATGGGTTTGTGGATTCAGATTGGGCAGGTGATATTGACAGCAGGAGATCCACCAGTGCTTATGTGTTCATTATGTTTGGTGGTGCTATCAGTTGGATGAGTAAGCAACAACCTGTGGTTACTTTGTCCACTACATAAGCTTAGTACATGGCTGCTACTCATGCTTATAAGGAAGCTATTTGGCTTAGGAGATTATGTTCTGATGTTGGTGTTGATGTAGAATAGATTACTATTTGGTGTGACAGTGAAAGCGCTATTTTCCTTGCGAAGAATCCAACTTTTCATGCCAGAACGAAGCACATTGATGTGCAATTTCACTTTGTGAGAGATATGCAAGAAGATGGAAATGCAAATTTGGAGAAGGTAGATACTGTGAAGAATGTTGCAGATGCATTAATGAAACCAGTGGGCACTGAGAAGTTTAGATGGTGTTCGGAGTCTATGGGCCTTTTGG
This sequence comes from Chamaecyparis obtusa, assembly GCA_027943335.1. Taxonomy (NCBI): domain Eukaryota; kingdom Viridiplantae; phylum Streptophyta; class Pinopsida; order Cupressales; family Cupressaceae; genus Chamaecyparis; species Chamaecyparis obtusa. The sequence continues at coordinate 161,372 of BSBK01012659.1, forward strand.
CCTATAGTGGTTAGTTCCTATTATGTTCCTATTGCTCTTACAAGGTGTTCAACAAGTGGGAGAATGTTAGGAATAAGGTGTCTCAACCTTGGATAATTCCTATTCTTATTATTTGTTTTGTAAAATGTATTTCTTGCAAATAATGTAATTAAGTGTGAGTGTACATGTCTAGTTGGCATGTTGATGTCTCACTCCACTTGATGTGTTGGCATCTTGAATTGTGTGTAAGGAGATCATGGCTGAAATGGTTATGACAGATTCCTATGACATGTAAGAGCTATGTCTAGAAGATTTATTGACAAGTGAAGACATGTGGCAACTAATAAAATTGAGTACTGTACACTCAACCCCAGTCATGGGGTTCAGGTTCCTATTTTCTTGGAGAATGGTAAAACCCTAATATGGCTATCTTTGGAAGTTTCCCTAAAAAGGGAAGCACATGATATGAGCATTTTTAGGGTTGTGAAGATAGGAGAAGTTAGTGTATTGTTGAAATTTTTTATGTTGCCATGATTTATCTTCAAGAACTTTGGGAAAATCTTCTAAAAGAACTTGCATTGCAAGTGTATTGTAAAATTTAATAGTTTTTATTAATACATTATGCAAGTTTTGGAGTGTTGGGGTTTTTACCGAAAGGTTTCCCCAGGGTAAATCATTTTGTCATTCTCTATTTTTTGTATGCATGGTATATGGCTGCAATATCATTGTTAAAGTAGTTAACGAATCTGAAATTGTAAGGATTTAAAAGAATTTGCACAATACTTTCCTTTAGAGATTAGTGTAGGAAGCTATTTTCACACCTGAGTTTCCTTACATTGACAACCTTTAAATGCTCAAATAGAGATAAAAATTTTCTAGTACCACCATCAAATGTTCTCCCTCACTCGTATCAAGAATTATGTGCCACTATGAAACATATTGGAATGGAGTATCAAGCAATAGATGCTTGTCCCAAAGATCATATTATTTATCATAAAGAAAATGAAAATGCAACATAATGCCCTAAATGTCATACAAATAGATATCAAGATGATTAAATGAAAAAAAATGTGCCTCGCAAGGTTCTTTGTTACATCCCCATTATTCCACATCTAAAATGATTATTCAGGTGCAATAGCTTGGCACAATTTATGGATTACCATGCATGCGGCAGGAGTTGAGATGACATTATTCAAATTCCTATAGATGGTTCATCATTTATGGACATAGAGGAAAAGTGGCCACACTTTAAAGAAGAACCTTGAAATCTCAGACTTTCTCTGGTAGCAGACGGTGTCAATCCGCATAGAGAGATGAGATCCATTTACTCGGTGTGGCCTATTTTTTTAATAAACAATAACCTTCCTCCATGGATGTCAATAAAGAGGGAGCACATTATGTTGGCATTGATTGTTCCAGGTATCTTATTATTTTATAGTTATCTACATGTAATTATAAGTCTTTAAGTGAAATGGCCACTATAATTATCTGATGTTGTTGTTGATTCAACTAGGTAAGTACAAAGTGAAAGATATGAATGTATATATTATGCCTCTTATCGATGAGTTGTTGGTGTTATGGAATGGTTTCACTATGTATGACATCTCTAGACCAATTGGACAAAGAAAATTTCAATTCCATGCAATTATTGTGTGGAGAATTCATGATGCTCTAGGGTTGACACATTTATGTGGTATGTTATGCTAAATTCTAGTTATACATGATAATTTAAATTCTAAAAACATACATATTTAATCCAATTGTATCATTTTCTTGTAGGTCTTCAAACAAAGGGAAAATTTGCATGTCCAATGTGTGGTCCAAAGATGAAATCTTGTCATTCCAAAAGTTTAAGAAAGTAGGTGTTTGATGAGTATAGGCACTTCCTCCCCAGAAATCATAAGTATCAAAATGTGAAAAGACATATTTTCAATGGGAAAGAAAAGACTACATCAAAGCCCCGAAGAATGACACCTCACCTATGGAAGTTGGAATATAATAGAATTCAAGGCAATATAATTCCACCCAATGGTCGATGTTTGAAAATTATATATTTTGATTCTATTTTGTTGGCTAATTATGTAGTTGATGATCTTGAAGGTCATCAAGAGATGGGGAGATTGGGATAGACTAGCTTAGTCTATGCTCCATGATCCTTATCTTGGATCACCAGTGTGCTCTACACACACCCTATGGTCTATAGGACTCCTCTTCACAATAGGATCCCCTAACCTAGCCCAATCTAACCACCAAAGGTAAACTCTCCTTCTTTCTAGCTTGCTTGCACACTTCCTGGCTCCATTCCCTTACATAGACAATTAAGGGTTTTTTAGAATTGCTCATCTCCTTAGGCTCTGAAAAGGTTACAAAAGACTTCCAAGTTTTTTTTTCATACAAAAAAGTGTCTCCAAGGTTTTGATCAAGTTGTCTTGTTACCCAATTTCATAGTTTCTTCCCAAAATAGGGCTACTAGAAAGAGCCCCAATTAGGCCTCCTATCTGGGTTTTTAGGACTTTTGACCCACTTCCTTCACACAAACATGGATACTCTTCCTTAGAGACCTATATTTAAATTCCAAATCCTCAATTATTTTTATGGTTTTAGGTCTTCAACTATCCGTACAATGCCTCAACCAAAAATGAGGGTTTCTAGGGCTTTTTAGGCTTAACAGAGTCATAGAGTTTGTTTGGTTGAATAAACACCTCAAATGGATTGGTGGGAATCTCTCCTTCATATAAATGAGTCTTCAATTATCCATCTTGAACTCAGCCAAAGGGTTTGTCTTGAAGTTTTCTCCCTTGTCCTCTAGAGCTTCTCCAATGTTGACCACACCTAGTTGGGCACTATCTAGTCTTGCCTAGGGCTTGGTCACATAATTGCTTGCACTTACATTCTTGGGCCCTACTTGTATATATGTATAGTATAGGGTCTATAATACCATATCCCAAGGTTCCATGGTGTTTCCACAGTGGGGATAGGAGTTATAGGCCCAACATTATAAGCCTCTTCAAACTAGACAGAGGACTGGCAGCTTCAAAATAAAAACAAAAGCACACACCAGATAACAATGAAACTATTGTAAACACACAAAAAATAAAGTAAATACACTGATATGAAGTTATAATGACAAATATTTCATATTATTTCCATTAACTCATTCCAATCATGCCATTAACATTGACTGGCACACACAATTACAGTCGCAGTCTGGTTCTTCCAATACAAAGCCATACACAATTATTACCAACCCTTGAATTAGGGTTTCTCTAAACATAAATAGTATTATTTTTAGGATTTGAGCTTTGTTAGGGCTTATAGCTACTTGGTTAAGGTTTAAACCCAACTTAGGAAAAGTTGCTAAGCAACTTTGAAAAGTTGCTAGCAACTTTTTGAGCAACTTTTTCTTGCTCAAGCAACTTTTTCTCTTATCACTTCCTAAGACCTTTCTTAGGTCTAGTACAAAGAAAACATGTGCTAAAACATCCCAATCCCCTATTTTAAGACTCTTACCTATCCTAAATTCATATGACTTTAGGATGACATCATTCCCTGAGTCACTGTACAGTCACTAAGGAAGACCATCCTATGACTCTAGGATCTAAACTAGACCTTACACACACCAAATGAGCTCTAGGATCTTACTCTAATTATAGAACTTCATTAGGCAATTCAACATAACAAAATTTATGAATGGTGGGAGCCCTTAGAGGGTTTCTCTTGCACCATACTCCCCCTCAGTACCAACTAAGGCACTTTGGGGTTGAGAAGGGCTAGGTCTATGCCTAGTTTCTTGAACTAACTTTCTTCTAGCCAAGTAGCTTCAAACTCAGGTTGACCTACCCATTTGATTAAGTTCTCCATGTACACTTGATACCTGGTAGACTTCTTCACCCAGGATTCTAAGACCTGTTCTTCTATAGACTACTTATTCTTAGGCATGGCATTGCTATCTAGATCATGTAGCACCCTTTCTTGGTCTTTGCTTCCCTTGGCTATATCTCCTTTGAAAAAGACTAGGTCAGCAACATTAAACACTAGTGAGATAGCCAAATCTGATGGTAAGTCCACCTTATATGCATTTTCTCCATACTTGGCCAAAATTTTGAAAGGCCCTACTCTTCTCATTTGTAGCTTAGTAGGAATGCCTTTTTGCATCCCTTCTTTTCTTAGATGAACCATCACATAGTCCCCTACCTAAAACTAAACTTCTTTTCTTCTTTCATCTACCTTAGCTTTTAGCTTTTGAGTGGACTCTATGATAACCTTTTTGACTTGCTCTTGAACCTCCTTGATAGTTTGAGTAAAGTCCTCTTCTTGGCCACTCTTCATATCCATGGAACCAAGGTCTCTTTGTTCACATACTCCTCTAGGGTGTCTTCCATACACAACCTCAAAAGGACTCCTACCTGTGGTCCTATTAAAACTTTCATTGTACGCATACTCTGCTTTTTGAATGACTAGATCCCAAGTTTGCCCATACTCCTTGGTCAAACATCTTAGCAAGTTTCCCAACACCCCGTTTATAACTTTAGTTTGACCATTAGCTTGTTGATGCTAAGCTGAGCTGAATGAGAGATTAGTTCCTAATCTTTTCCATAAGGTTTTCCAAAAAAGACCCATGAACTTGCTATCCCTATCTGACAAAATTCTCAAAGGGAGTCCATGAATCCTCACAATCTCTTTAAAGAAGAGATGTGCTACATAGATTGCATCATGAGTAGTTCTACATGGAATGAAATGACTCATCTTAGAGAACATGTCTACTACAACATAGATGATATCCATACCTGATTTTGTTTTTGGGAGACCAACCAAAAATTCCATGCTCACACACTCCCAAGGCCTATTTGGAACTGGTAATTGTTGATAAAGCCCTGCATTGCTTGAACCTCCTTTATCTCTTTGGCACACACCACATTTTTCCACATATCTTCTCACATCCCTTGCCAACTTAGGCCAAAAATAGTACCTTTTTACTAACTCCATGGTTTTGTTAATGCCAAATTTCCAACTTAGGCTCCCATTATGCTTCTCTTGGATCAGATTTTCCCTCATGGACCCCCTAGGCACACATAGCTAATTGCCTTTGAAAAAAAGTTGATTTTGAAGGGTGTAGTCTGCATACTCACCATGGAAGTGGTTCTCAAACTCTTGGCACACCTTATAGGCTTTGGAGAAGTCTTCATCCTCCTCATAAAGATCCTTGAAATGTGTTATGCCTATGCTTTGCAATTGAACTTCTTGGACAGTCAATAGATTCCTACTTAAAGAATCTTCTACCTTGTTGAGATACCCCTTCTTATGCTTGATAGTGAAGGTAAAGGATTGGAGATACTCCATCCACTTCAACTGTCTATTGCTAAGCTTCTCTTGAGTATTAATATATCTCAAGGCTTGATTATTAGTGAACACCACAAATTCTTTTGGTAGGAGGTAATGCCTCCACTTCTTGAGAGATTGCACTAATGCATATAACTCTAGATCATAGGCTAAATACCTTTTCTTTGCTTCATTGAGTTTCTCACTAAAAAATGCCATAGGCCTTCCTTTTTGACTCAATACACCCCCTACTGCAATACCACTTGCATCACATTCAATGGTAAACAATTTGTCAAAAGTAGGTAAGAGTAAGAGAGGTTTGGTAGCTACCTCTTGCTTCAATGTTTGGAATGTTTTATTAGCTTCCTTAGTCCATTTAAACTTAGTCTTAAGTCCTCCCTTGATGGTATCAAGTACTGGTGCACATATGCCACTAAAATTTCTCACAAATTTCCTATAAAATTGTGCCAAACCATGGAAACTCCTAACTTCAGTTCTTGTTTTAAGGGAAGGCCAATTCAAGATTGCCTCCACCTTGCTTGGGTCCATTTTCAAAGTGCCCTTGGACACCACAAATCCCAAGTAAACTAGTTCTTTCTGCATGAACTCACATTTCTCAAGGTTGATTGCTAATTATTCTTCATGTAGCCTCTTCAAGACTGACCTTAAGTGCTCAAGGTGCTCTGTTTTGGTTTTGCTATAGATGAGTATGTCATCTAGGCACACCACCAAAAATATACCAGTGAAGTCCTTCAAGAACTCATTCATCAACCTTATGAAGGTGCTTGGGGCATTGGTAAGTCCAAATGGAATCACAAGGCATTCATACAATCCATTTGTGGTTTTAAAAGTGGTCTTCCACTCATCACCCTCCTTAATCCTTATTTGGTGATAACCACTCTTGAGATCCAACTTTTTAAAATACATAGCACCCCCTAAACAATCCATCAAGTCTTCTATTCTTGGAATTGAGAATCTATACCTATTGGTGATCCTATTGATGGCCGTTGAATTAGTGCAAAGTCTCCACTTGCCTCCCTTCTTGGATTCCAATACCACTGGGACTGCACATGGACTAATACTTTTCTTGATCATTCCTTGATCCAATAACTCTTGTACTTGCCTTGCTACTTTGTTTTCATCAGGGGTAAGCTTGTATGCTACTTTGTTAGGCAGAGATGCAATAGGTACAAAGTCTATTTGATGACTTATATCCCTTCTTGGAGGAATTTTTGTAGGTGCTCAATCACTTACAATGTCCTTGAACTCCTCTAACATTTGCTTCACCTCTATAGGTGTCTCTGTCTGCAACTTATGTTCCTCTTCCTTAGGTTTGACCATAATGGCACATCCCACTATTTCACTATCACATAATGAATGTAGAAAGTCCTTCCCACTGCAAAGAAACACACTAGGTGTCCTTGAGACTCCTTCTTCATTCTTTATCAGAGACTGAATCTTGAATGTTTTTGCATCCTTCTTGAAGGAAATGGGGTTCTCTTCTCCATCATAGATCACTTTTCTATCAAATTGCCAGGGTCTTCCCAATAGGAGATGGCAGGCATCCATGGGTAGGACATCACAAAGAACCCTGTCCTTATATCCACCAATGGTAAGCTCCACCCATGTTTTCTCATTCACTAATACACTCTACTCTTGATTCAACCAAGTCACCTTGTAAAGGTTTGCATTGGGAATCTTGACAAGTTTTAGCTTCTTTGCTGCTTCATCATATATGATATTGTCAGTTGATCATGAATCAACTATCACCTTACTAAATTTTCCTTGGATCTTGCATCTCACTCTAAATAGATCTCTTCTTTTCTTGGGTTCTCCTTGGGTAGGTTTCCTTATGAGCACTCTCCTAAACATCAAGTTCTCCCCCATCTCTAATTCTAGCTTGCTTACCTTATTAGTGCATGAGCTGCTGCCATCTTCTTGGGTATAGGCTACCCTCTTTTCAACACTAGAGCTTGTAGGTTTATCAGGACACCTATAAGCAGGGTGTCCAAGCTGTCCACATTGATAGCACTTCATTGTGGTAAAGTAGGAGGTACTCCTTCCTGTACTTCTTCCTCTGCCACCCTGAGAGCCTCTTCCTTTACTAAATGTTCCTCTTGAACTGGTCTTTGCAACTTTTTCTAGGAGTCTGCTCTCTCCTTGACTTCTAGAGTCACCTCCACTTCCACTAAAACCTTCTCTTTGACACCCTCTAGAGTCTCTATCTCTAACTCTATTTTTGGAGTTAGGTTCCCACTTCTTTCTTTTCTTATCTTCTAACTTTTGTGCCATATGCTAACATCCAAGGACTATGGTAGGATTAAACAAGTTCATCTCCTCTGCTATACTCCATCTCAATCCACTTAAATACCTTGCCACCTTGATACTATCCTCCTCTTTCACTTTAGATCTTAGGCTTAACTTGTAAAACTCTTTGGTGTAGGTGGCTACATCCATTTCTTTATGTTTGAGGTTCAACCTTCTTCTATGCTACTAGATTTCATAATCTGCAGGTAGGTATGCTTCCTTCACTTTGTTTACCATAGCTTTCCAATTAGCAATTGGATGCTTTCCCTCTTTCTCCCTTTATTCTTGGAGATAGTTCTACCAAGTTAGATCTTGGCCTCTCAACCTTTCTTTGGCCACTTTGAAGTGATTCTCCATATCCTCTATCCATTGCATGACAAGTTTTGTGTCCATTCTGCCAGTAAGAAGTGGAACACCTTCAAGTTCCTTGCCAGTAATGGCCTTTAGTGCCTTTAAGAACTGGTCATCTTGAGTAGGAGGATCAGGTGTAGGCACTTCATCATCTATTTTCTTCTTTTCTCTTTAGCATCCTACTCCTCCATTCTATCTTTCACCTTATCTTCCTTTTCTTGGACATCATCCAAGAGTTGTTCCATCTGATACAATCTTTCTTGCAGGAGTCTATTGGCTTCCTCCTAATCTTCTACTTTCTTATCTAGTTCTGCAATAGTCACCATCTTCTTCTTTTGAGATGACCCTACTGATTCCTCTGGAGGTCAAAACATTCACTCTCCAACTATCCACTTCCCAAGCCTTATAGACTCTGATACCAATTGGATGGGGAGATTGGGATAGACTAGCTTAGTCTATGCTCCCTAATCCTTATCTTGGATCACCAGTGTTCTCTACTCACACCCTATGGTCTATAGGACTCCTCTTCACAATAGGATCCCCTGACCAAGCCCAATCTAACCACCAAAAGTAAACTCTCCTTCTTCCTAGCTTGCTTCCACACTTCCTGGCTCCATTCCCTTACATAGACAATTAGGGGTTTTTTAGACTTGCTCATCTCCTCAGGATCTGAAAATATTAGAGAATACTTCCAAGGTGTTTTTTCATCCAACAAAGTGTCTCCAAGGTGTTGATCAAGTTATCTTGTTACCTGATCTCATAGTTTCTTCCCAAAATAGGGCTAATAGAAAGAGCCCCAATTAGGCCTCCTATTCGGGTTTTTAGGACTTTTGACCCACTTCCTTCACACAACCATGGCTACTCTTCCTTAGATACCTCTATTAAAATCCCCAATCCTCAAGGATTTTTAGGGTTTTAGGTCTTCAACTGTCCGTACAATGCCTCAACTAGAAATGAGGGTTTCTAGGGCTTTTTAGGCTTAACAGAGTCACATAGTTTGTTTGGATGAATAAACACCTCAAATGGATTAGTGGGAATCTCTCCTTCAAAAAAATGAGTCTTCACTCATACCTCTTAAACTCCTCCAAATGGTTTTTCTTGAAGTTTTCTTCCTTGTCCTCTAGAGCTTCTCCAACGCTGACCACACCTAGTCAGGCACTGTCTAGTCTCGCCTAGGGCTTGGTCACATAATTGCTTGCACTTACATTCTGGGGCCCTTCTTGCATATATGTATAGTATAGGGTATTTACTACCATATCCAAAGGTTCTATGGTGTTTCCATAGTGGGGATAGGAGTTATAGGCCCTACATTACAAGCCTCTTCAAACTGGACAGAGGACTGGCAACTTCAAAATAAAAACAAAAGAACACACCAGATAACAAAGAAACTACTCTAAACACACAAAAATGAAAGTAAATATAGTGATACAAATTTACAATGCTAAATATTTCATATGCTTTCCATTATCTCATTCCAATCATGCCATTAGCATTGACTCACACACACAATTACAGTCACAGTCTGGTTCTTCCAATACAAAGCCGTACATAATGATTGCCAACCCTTGAATTAGTGTTTCTCTAAACATAAATAGTCTTCCTTTTGTGATTTGAGCTTGGTTAGGGCTTGCAGCTGCTTGGGTAAGGTTTAGACCCAACTTAGGAAAAGTTGCTAAGCAACTTTGAAAAGTTGCTAGCAACTTTTTGAGCAACTTTTTCTTGCTCGAGCAACTTTTGCTCTTATCACTTCCTAAGATGTTTCTTAGGTCTAGTACAAAGCACACATGTGCTAAAACATCCCAATCCCCTATTTTAAGACTTTTACCTATCCTAAATTCATATGACTTTAGGATGACATCATTCCCTGAGTCACTGTACAATCACTAAGGAAGACCATCCTATGGCTCTAGGATCTCAACTAGACCCTACACACACCAAATGAGCTCTAGACTCTTATTCTAATTACAAGCCTTCATTAGGAACTTCAACACAACAAAATTTATGAATGGTGGGAGCCCTTAGAGAGGTGTTCCTGCACCATCAAGGCATTATCGACCGGCTTCCAAAGGGACTAAAATATTATCCTAGAGAATTTAGTAGGTTGCCCTACTATGAGCATCTACAAATTTTGCATTTGTTTGATACTATGCATATTGGAAAGAATGTAATAGAGACACTATGAAAAATATTGGATGGAAGGTAGGACAAAGAAAAACTTGGCAAAATTTCTAGTGACGTTCATGATTCCAATCATGCAATGAAAAATATCATTGAATCAAATAGCAATGGAGATCAGATTAATGCAAGTGCTCTTCCTTGGTTATTAATAGAGAAACAAAGTAATGCCATAAAAGAAGACATCCAAAAAATTTGATTTCCTACAGGATTTGCTATGGATATAAGCAATCTCATATCAAAGAAAAATGATTTTGGGTCGGGGATGAAAATGTATGATTGGCATACCTTCATCAAAGTAAGTCATAGTCTTTTTTATTTACAATATATTTGTGTAACTACATTCAATTTTCATTGTATGAAATGATCAATTGACAATTGTTACAGTATTTTCTACCCCTATCTCTCCTAGAGAACTTTGTCAATAATATCAAAAAAGTGATATATGATCTTAGAAAATACATGAGGTAAGAAGTGATATTTGTTCAATATATCAAACAAGTAATATATTGTAAAGTCATGCATTTATATATTTATGTGTCTTGAATCCCTTGTAGGTGGTTTTCATCTAAGGAAATCCATAAAGAAGATATAAAATATTGGAAGAAAATAATTTGTCGACTCATGTGTGAAATGCAAAAGTGTTTACCTTCATCTTTTTTCAATGCACAAGAACACTACCTCATACACCAAGTTCAGGAGATTGAATTGTGTGGACATTTGCATGCTAGGTCAATGTGGATGGTTGAGAGACACTTGAAATTTTTGAAGGGTTTGGTATGACAAAGAGCACGTCATGAGGGTTCTATGGTTAAGGGATATATGGTATACTCGATGATGGTGTATGTTACTCAATATCTTTCTAATCTTGCAGCAAAGACCCATATAGATTGCATTTGAGATCTTAACTCCATTAAAAAATTTGAAGGGGAGTACTTTGTGGGAAATGGTAGATTTAGAAAACTGAACAGTAATAAATTATGAGATGTTATTGTAGTTAATTAATTCTTAATCTTCAAAATAAATCTTTTGTAAGTCATCTATTTACTTTTGTACAGTTGCTAAAGAGTGGGATGCAATACATTTGTTTATTGCAAACAATCAAGATTGGATGACAGTATGGATTGAACGATGTCAACATGATGGTCATAGATTAACATGAGAATCCATATCTTCATTGGTTATACAAGCTTATTGTAATGGAGATCCCAATGTTACACAAAAGAAAATAGATTTAGCATATGGTTTAAGAGATCACCAGGCACTTATAAATTTGTTAATTAATCAACTTTATGTTTTCAACTCGTGATGCAATAATTTATACATGTTTGACATTATTGTAGGTGAAACACCACAAAGCTATGTTATGAAATGGTTATAAATTTCACATCAAAAAGTTGGATGACATGAAGAGAACTTTTAATTTTGGGATAAGTGCAGTGTTCTAGGTGACTAATATTTCATCTAGAAATGACTTACATCCTCAAGAGTCTCAAAATTGATACTATGGTGTTTTGGTTGATATACTTGACTATGACTTTAATTCCTTCAAATTAGTTCTCTTCATTGTGAAATGGTATAGACTACGACTCAATAAAAATGACCCTAATAGAACTATTATTGAACATGAAAATAGATTTCCAATGATTAATACAAGGTTTTTTGAGCCAGTTGGAGAAGAGCCCTATGTTCTTCCAAGGCAATGTGAGTAGGTATTTTACTAAGAGGTTCCTCATAAACCAGGTTGGTCATTTATTGTTAGACATGATCCAAGAGGAAGGCTGATAAAGTATAATGCGATGGAAGAAGATACTAAGGAAGATGAAGAAGTGGAAGATGATGTAGATGATGATCACGGTTAAGAGCTAGTCAAAGAAGAATATGAAGAAGATGATGATGATGGTGATGATGATGATGATGATGATGATGATGATGATGATGATGATGATGATGATGATGCTACTGATGATGATGATGTTGCTACTGATGATGATGATGGTGAGGATGATGATAATGATGTTTTTATTGATGATGATGATGATGAGGATGATGATGATGATGATGATGATGATGATGATGTTGATGATGGTGGTGGTGATGATGTCATCAATGATGATGATCTTGATGATGAGATGGATGAAGGAGAATATCAATGACATGAATGAAATGTACAATTATGCCATATGTTTAGCATGTTCTAACTATTTTTTTATATGTACTACTCTTATTTACCTTGTTTTATATGTCGTACTTATATCTTTGATCTTTTTGTTAAGATAAATTTCATTCTAAAAGAGTGTATTTAATCTCTATATGCTTAAACAACCTCACTAGTTAAGACTATTCTCATTTGTAGTGGACATGACAAGAATCAAATCACTTGAAAGACACTAGTATTTAGACATGCACAAATTAGTGACATCATTAAGAAAAATACCTTTCTTTATAATTTTCTAGGGTATTTTTTTATATCAATGCATTTAATTTAAATACTATCTTATGAGAGTTGCCTCTGTTAATTTTCTATTTCCTTGCACATTAATGATGTTAAATCACATGGGATTCTATTTGTCCCCTGTAATGGAGTGAGATAATTCTGCAAGTCTACATTAGTATGTTTCTTTTTATTGTAATTATATTTAGTATGAATGAAGAAAATAATGACAATGCAATATTTGTTGAAATAGCATCGATGGCTTCGGTCAATGTGCCTATGTATCAATGTAGTGTTGGCCCATGCATGTTGAAGACATCATGCACAACAAGTAATCTTGGGCATCAATTTTGGGTTTTCCCAAATAAGAAAAAGGTATGGATACATAATTATATTTTATGTTTAAAAATAATGTGACAACTAATCATTTTATGAAGAACTAACATACATTTGGTACTGTAGGGAAATAATGGATGTCAATTCTTTTGGTGGGCCAATGAAATCACATTTAAATCTACCCCATCTACATCTATACTTGATGTAGGAAATGAGTGCAACTTGTGCAAGGCTCGAGAGGCAGGTAGTGTCACCAAGAGTGCTTAAATGGGGAAAGCATAAATCATATTTCTGTGATACCTTCTTTGTGTAGTTTCTGCACTACTTTGTTGGGACCATATGCGTAAATGTGGTTAATAGAGGGCTATTGTAGATACTGATTTTTTTTTTAGAATTTCTAGTTGATACGTTTGACATATTTTGATAAACTCGTAAACTTTTTTTTTGTGCATTCTCGATTGAGAGTGGGAAAATATTATTTTGGATGTGAAGGAGAGAAGCCAAACACATAAAGAACATGCACATAAACATGATAGCTGAGAAAAATAAATGTAGGCATCATGGTCACCATTTTTTGGAGACACAACATAATTGAATGGTATACCCAGACGATGCAACACAACTATCACTCCTCCGGTTCCAAGTTGACACTGTAGGAAACAAAGCTCATAGATAAGGAATAAATTTAGAGAGTGAAGGAGGGCCGTAATGACCAAAACAATATAGGGTCCCTATTATTTTGGTCATTATGGCCCTCCTCCTTCTCTCTCTAAATTTAATCTTTATCTATGGGTTTTGTTTTTGCAATGTTGACTTGGAACTGGAGGATTAGTGGTATACCACTCAATTATGTTGTGTTTCCAAACAATTGTGACCATGATGCCTACATTTATGTTTCTCAGCTGTTGTGTCCCAGAACCCCTTATGACCCTTTATGAACAAAGCACATCCAATTCAGACCAAAGAACAAAGGAACATAGCACATCTAATTCAGATCAAAGAATTCAAGAAGTCACTCGAATTAGATTCAAATGCAATTAGGTCTGCATATATACTATGAACACATCAGGAAGAATGCATCTTTGATCACCACACTAGCTTCTTTTGCTAGAGCTGTCGTTGTCACAAATCTCGATTTAGTTGGATCCATTCCAAATTCAAGTCTCTAGACTCGACTCAATAATCCATGAGCTGCTACCAAATCTACTGCAAAGTCATCTCTAAATGACGTAACCAAATCATGGGTAGGAATAAAAGACCTTGACTCACCAAACCACCTTGTAGATTGATCAAGATCTGAAAGTAATGCAATTAGCTAGAACTAGATCTGCAAGAATACCATTCTGAATCGATACCAAATCGATCGACAAATTTTATTTTATTTTTAAAATACTGATGTCCATCACAACTATGATGGCAACAAAAGCGATGACTATCTTTCAAAAACATCTGACATCCAGTCGTCAAATGTACAACACTGCAATCAACAAAACCTAAAAAAGATGGATATTTGTCGAACACTTTCGACAACTAGTCCTCGCATGTACAACATCACCATTGCCAAAAAAATACAAATGATGACTATCTGTCAGAATATTATGACGGGTATATGTTGCATGCACAGCATCGCTATCAGCAAAAAACTACAACTGACGACTATCCGTCATAAACGTCTGACAGATATCTGTCGCATGAACAACATCTTCATCGGCAAACAAACTGCAACAACGGCTACCCATCAAAAGATTTTGATAGGTAGTCATCATTTGTATTTTTGCAAGTGATGCAAGAGCATCCTAGGTGTAAGGGCAATCTTGCATCGCCCAAAATATTTCTATTTTTGTATTCAATAAGGGCTATCTTGTGTAGAGTTGTTATTTATGGAAACTTGCTATTTTTAGTAAGTTGGTCTTAGGATCTCGGAATGTCTAATTTTACAAATGGAGGTTCATCTCAGTCATATCAGCCTACCAGCAAAGTTTCATGGCTAGATCAGGTGTAGTTTTGAAGATATTGAAGATTTTCGGTATTGGCAGCAGGGTACAGAAACTTTGAACTCAGTTTTGAAGGCTTTAGAGGCCCCGGATGAGGTTGAAAATTTGGGTGATGGGCGCTTTGCGTAGGTCAAGCCTATAGAGTGCTTCGTGGTGTTTCCAAAATGGGGTTATAATAGCCAATCAGGTCAATGGGAGATGACTTATGGTCTTCAAAAGTTGGGTCACCTGAAATGGCAGAAAATAATTTTTCTTCAAAATTTCTGTTTGGGTTTCAAAACTCATTTTGAGCCGACTTTGATGTAATAAATTGTAAAATAAAATAATTCTAAGTTTGGTTGGCCCTAAGGGCTAAATTTCTAGAACCTTCTCGGGAGGTGGAAATTGCCTATATAAAGAAGTCCCGTAGTGTTGTCTAGGGCAGTTCTGGGTAGTAGATCTAGGTATTGATTCGAGGCTTTTTCCTATAGAATATTGTAAGGGAATGCCCATGTGGCTTTGCATATTGTAATTCTGAAAGTTTGTAATTCCACATTTGTGGAGATAATAAGAAGATGATTTTCTATTCTTGCATATTATTGTTGTTGCTTCTCTATTTCTATTATGTGCTTGTGGTATTAAGGGGAGCACCCTTCATCAAGTGGTATCAGAGTAGGAGTTCTTGAGTGTATAAATAGATCACCGACTGTGAGGCAGTTTGCACCAGGACTGTGGTTAGGGTTTCTGTGCGCATTGTGAAAATGCCTCCACGAAGAGAACGTGGCGGAAGAGCTGGTATTGTGACACTTGAGGTTAGAGAGCTGTAGAGACAAGTGCGAGCATTGCAAGAAGAGATTCACAGAGGAATGAATCTTAATGTCAGAGACAAAAGTGAGGATGAAGCCGAAGAAGAATATCAAGAAGGAGAAGCTGAAATTGTGAACCAGGAAGAAGAAAGACTTTTTCGGGCGATTTCCAAGATTGGGAAAAGACCTAAGATTGAGGTTCCTACATTTTCTGGAAATCTTAACCCAGAGGAATTGATTGACTGGATCAATGAATGTGAGGAATATTTTGAGTATGAAGATGTTGAGGATCCTGATAGGGTCAAATTTGCGAAGGCCAGATTGAAAGGTCATGCGAAGATCTAGTGCCAAGAAATTCAATTGGAACGAAATAGAAGAGGGAAAGATAAAATCACAAGATGGGATCAGATGGTGGATAAATTGAAGTGACAGTTCATTCCTGTTGATTATGAGCTTGACCTACTTAAGAAAATGTAAAGTTTGAAGCAAGCAGGAAGATCTGTTCAGGAGTATACAGAGGAGTTCTATCGACTCCTCATTAGAATAGGCCATGCAGAAGCTGATAAGGAGAAAGTTTCCTGATACCTTAATGGGTTAAGGCCAAGCATTTAGGAGGATTTGAATCTGGTTCAAATGAACAGTATTGAGGAGGCATACTAGTTTGCCCTAAAAGTAGAGGAAAAGCTGAACAAGAAGTTTGAGAGTAGACAAAATGGAAGAGGTCATGGTGGAAGATCTAGTGGACGGTCATATGGTGGCTGAAATGAAGATCCGAAAAAGAAGGATGAGGCCAGTAGTAGCTATAATTAGAGAGGAAAAAATTTCAATCATTTCCAAGATCAGAATAATAGAGATCAGAGAGGAAGAGGAAGAGGACAAGGATCTGGAAGAGGAGGCTTCCGTGGAACATGTTTTCACTGTGGAGAAGAAGGTCATAGGGCATTTGAATGTCCTCAGTGCCAAGGAAAAATAGACAGGAGAAATGAAGGCCAGGCAAGAGTTGTACATGTAGATGAAGATGCTAGATCATCAAATTCTAAAGATGTTGAAAGAGGAGAAACGCTAATTAATAGAAAAGTCTTGCTGAGTGGTGAGAATGAACCTGAACAAAGGAGGAGCCTATTCGCACTAGATGCAAGTTTGAGGGTAAATGCTATGATGTGATGATTGATAGTGGAAGCACTGACAATTTGGTGTCAGAAGAGATGGTGACAAAGTTGAAGCTCAAGAGACAAAAACACCCACATCCATATCAAATTGCCTAGGTGCAGGATGACCACAAGGTCATGGTCAGTGAACAGTGCCTGGTAAAGTTCAAGATCGACAGGTACCAAAATGAGGTACTATGTGATATCATCTCTATGGATGCATGTCATATGTTGTTGGGTAGACCGTGGCAGTTTGACAGATGTGTTGTACACGATGGTCATGCGAATACCTATTCCCTGACAAAGGATGGAGTGCGGCATAAGCTAAAGCCATTGAAGGAGACCGAAGAAAAGGTATGTGGTAATGCAAGAATAACATTTGTTGATGGAAGAAAATTCTTAGATGGTATGAGGCATGAGCATGTGTGTTTTTCTTTAATTCCAAAAGTTGGTAAAGAAGAAGTAGAGGATGTACCTATAGAGGCTGCAGATTTGTTGAATGAGTTTCAGGATATTGTATCTGATAATGTACCTGATGGATTACCACCGGTAAGGAAGATTAGTCATCAGATAGATTTGATTTCAGGAGCCAGTTTGCCAAACAAGGCAGCACATAGAATGACACCAGCAGAAAGTGAAGAGTTGAACAGACAAGTACACGAGTTATTGCAGAAGGGGTTGATTCGAGAGAGTCTGAGTCCTTGTGCTGTACCAGCGGTATTAGCACCGAAAAAGAATGGAGAGTGGAGGATGTGCATAGATTCTAGAGAAATAAAAAAGATGACAATCAAGTATAGGTATCCATTGCCATGAATGGATGATATTATGGATTGTTTGAGTGGGGCTATGTATTTCTCAAAGATAGATCTGAAGAGTAGATATCACCAAATTCGGATCAGAGAAGGAGATGAATGAAAGACTACCTTTAAGACAAAGGAAGGACTGTATGAGTGGTTAGTCATGCCTTTTGGGCTAACCAATGCACCGAGCACTTTCATGCGGCTCATGAATGAGGTTCTGAAATAATTTCTGGGTAAGTTTGTCATTGTTTACCTAGATGATATTTTGATTTTTAGCAATACATTGGAAGAACATATGATGCATATTCGTATGGTGTTTGAGAAGTTGAGAGATGAGAAATTATTGATTAATTTGAAGAAGTGCAGTTTTGTGAAGAAAGAGTTAGTGTATTTGGGATTTGTAGTTTTAGCAGAAGGTCTAAAAATGGACCCAGAGAAGGTACAGTCTATCCTTGAATGGCCTACTCCAAGGAGTGCTACTGAGGTGAGATCTTTTCATGGTTTGGCTAGCTTTTACAGAAAGTTTATCAAAAATTTTAGCAGTATTTGTGGACCCTTGACTAAAACAATGAGAGGGGATAGAAAAGAGTTTAAGTGGACTAATGGGGTAGAAAAAAGCTTTCAATTTTTGAAACAAAAAGTTACAGAACAACTTGTTTTAGCACTTCCAGATTTTAATAAGGTGTTTCGAGTAGATTGTGATGCTAGTGGTACTGCAATAGGAGCTGTTATGAGCCAAGAAGGTAAACCTGTTGCGTATTTCAGTGAGAAGTTAAATGATGCCAAGAGAAAATATTCTGTCTATGATCAAGAATTTTACGCTATACTTCAGGCATTAGAGAAGTGGAGACATTTTTTGCTTCCTAAGGAGTTTGTTTTTTATACTGATCATCAAGCATTGCAATATTTGAATAGTCAAGGAAAGTTGAATAAGAGGCATTTGAAATGGGTTGAGTTTTTGCAAAGTTATATATTTGTTTTGAAACACAGGAGTGGAAAGTCTAATAGGGTTGTGGATGCTCTTAGGAGAAGGAAACTATTGCTAACAAAGATGCGGATTGAAGTGGTCAGGTTCAAAGAACTCAAGAATTTGTATCTAGAGGATCTTGATTTTGGTGAAGCTTGGAGAGCTTGTACAGAACCTGTTACTCTAGACAGGATGAAATGGCTCGATTTTATCATCCAAGATAATATGCTATTCAGAGGGAGTCAGTTGTGCATTCCACGAAGTTCTATGAGGGAGAATCTCATCAAGGAGAAGCATAGTGGAGGATTCGCTGGACATTTTGGTCGTGATAAAACCCTTGTTTTGGTTGGTGAGAATTATTATTGGCCACAATTGCAGCAAGATGTGAAGAAGTTTGTATAGAGTTGTAGAGTATGTCAGATGGCGAAAGGAGTGAAGCAATATACAGGGTTGTATCAGCCATTACCTATACTAGAAAAGCCTTGGGAGGATATCAGTATGGACTTTGTTCTTGGTTTACCGAGGACACAGCGGGGACATGATTCAATTTTTGTAGTAGTTGACAGATTTTCAAAGATGACACATTTCATTCCCTGCAAGAAGACTAATGATGTTGTTCATGTAGCAGAATTGTTTTTCAGAGAAGTGGTGAGCCTACATGGTTTGCCAAAGACCATAGTTTCAGACCGAGATACTAAATTTATTGGATATTTCTGGCGGACATTGTGGAAAAAGTTGAAGATAGATTTGAAGTTCAATTCATCACATCATCCATAGACTGATGGACAGACATAGGTGGTGAATAGAAGTTTAGGAAATCTGCTGAGATGTTTGGTTGGAGATAAGCCAACAGGATGGGATTTGATTTTACCACAGGCAGAATTTGCATACAATAATTCTGTCAATAGGAGCACTGGTAAATCCCCATTCTAAATTGTATATGGAAGTAGTCCAAGAAATGCATCTGAATTGAGAAAGATAGATAAAGGAGAGATAAGTAGTGTTGAAGCTGAGGATTTTGCAGAACATTTGAAGAACATCCATGAGGAGGTGAGGAAGCATATTACCAAGATGAATGTGTAGTATAAGACTAAGGTAGATGAGAAAAGGAGGCATAAGGAATTTTAGGTTGGGGATGAAGTCATGGTTCATTTGCGGAAGGAGCGGTTTCCAGTTGGTACATATAACAAGCTGAAAATAAAGAAGTTTGGACCATGTAAGATACTGAAGAAGCATGATTCAGGAAATGCATATGAGGTAGGATTGCCTACTGAGCTGAATATTTCACTAGTGTTTAACATTTCAGATTTGATAGAGTATCATGAAGGAGGTGTTGAAGATGAGGTTGCAGTAGCACTGTGGAGTATTCTAGCAACCAGTTCAGATATCAAGGAGATTGAAGACATGATGGATAGTCATGTTGGCAGAAGCACAAGTAATAGGACATATGAAGAGTATTTGTTCAAATGGAAAGGATGACCTGTTGAAGATTCATCATGGCTAACAAAGGAGGAGGTTAACCGTCTTGGTTTTCCTTTGCACACCTGAGTCGTGATAGGGTCACTTCTCAAATTACCCCAGGTGTCTGATGCAGGAGCATCCTAGGTGTAAGGGCAATCTTGCATCACCCAAAATATTTTTGTTTTTGTATTCAATAAGGGCTATCTTGTGCAGAGTTGCTATTTATGGAAACTTGCTATTTTTAGTAAGTTGGTCTTACGATCTCAGAATGTCTGATTTTACATATGGAGGTTCATCTCAGTCATATCAGCCTGCCAGCAAATTTTCATGGCTAGATCAGGTGTAGTTTTGAAGATATTGAAGATTTTCGGTATTGGCAGTAGGGTAGATAAACTTTGAACTCAATTTTGAAGGCTTTAGAGGCCTCGGATGAGGTTGAAAATTTGGGTGACGGATGCTTTGCACAAGTCAAGCCTATAGAGTGCTTCTTGGTATTTTCATAATGGGGTTATAATAGCCAATCGGGTCAACGGGCGATCACTTATGGTCTTCGAAAGTTGGGTCACCTAAAATGGCGAAAAATAATTTTTCTTCAAAATTTCTGATTGGGTTTCAAAACTCATTTTGAGCTGACTTTGATGTAATAAATTGTAAAATAAAATAATTCTAAGTTTGGTCGGCCCTAAGGGCTAAATTTCTAGGACCTTCTCGAGTGGTGGAAATTGCCTATATAAAGAAGGCCCGTAGTGTTGTCTAGGGCAATTCTGGGTAGTAGATCTGGGTATTGATTCGAGGCTTTGTCCTACAGAATATTTTAAGAGAATGCCCATGTGGCTTTGCATATTATAATTCTGAAAGTTTGTAATTCCACATTTGTGGAGATAATAAGAAGCTAATTTTCTATTCTTGCATATTATTGTTGTTGCTTCTCTATTTCTGTTATGTGCTTGTGGTATTAAGGGGAGCACCCTTCATCAGCACGATATGTTCACCATGTTGGTACACCCTTTTTGCAAAGACAATAGTCATTGTAATTATGATGCAAAACATAACCGTCATTTTCTTCAACTGCAAAACTATGACGACGGGTTGTGTCACTTAAAAGACGGTGTACAGTCTGAATTCTGATAGTAGGCCATCGAAAAAAGGTCTCAAATGTACTAGTGTTTGACATAGATTTTAGGTACTCCAATAGTCTTAGTAGATATTAATCCTTGTTGTAATGCCCAAGCTTTAGTTGTATTGTTTGTACTAGGCAGTAATACAATGGATTTCAATGCTACCACATCTCCATGATGATCCTAGATGCAAACTCCAACTCCTGTAATTATACAATTACCTCTTAATGCATTGTCAAAGTTGATTTTAAGTAACTCTATGGAGGGAAAATACCACTTAATCTGGGATCTATCAATGTTTGGTTGAAATAGGAGAAAATGACTACCCTTAAAAGGAATTTTTCTAACTTCCCACTCTTTCATGATACTATCATCCCATATTGTTAATAATGAGGAGCAAGTTTTGAATCTTTGAACACATGTAGTTGTCAAGTAGTTCTACCACTAATTGGTCTATTTTACATTGTACTTGTTTAATTGCTAAATAAATTTTCCTGATAGTATTTTGATTTACATTTCTCCACATTGTAATATCTTGCACTATGGATCTATGACTTGCATGTTTGGGACATTGATATGCACCCTTAATTCAATTGGTTCATGGTTTGGAGCTCCGCAAGTAATTTTTCAAGGATGATAGTCATTGAATTTAGTGTTCCTGAGGTTTGGTATGATGATGATGATGGTGATTCTAGTTATTTTTGTTGATGTGGATGTTGTTGTGGTAATTCATGATGCTTGTGGATGTTTCAGCATCATGTGTCTTGCATATTGGTGGTCCACATTGATCGTTGTGCTTGCAATAGATTCTTTTTATTAGTATGTTAGTGCTTTTCATGTTCTTGGTTGACCAGATGCTTATATCATGTTGCAGATGTTTGAGGCATAATTCTGAGATGTGTATTGTGTTCAAAGAAAAAGATTTTGGTCTTTGCTATGTCTAGATCAACATTTCTTGGTCCATATATTTTTGATTAAGTAAAACAAGTTTTACACGGACCCTGAAACCCACAGCAAGTCATAAGAACCAATCAAAGAAAAACAAAACACAGTAGCAAGGAAAGGCCACCAGAGGGCTGAGCATGAAAAAAAAAATAGAGAAAATAAAGAAAGGCCTAAAGGAAGAGCACCATAAACAGTTATGCCAAGCTCCTAAGCATGACAACCATGTTGCTTTCAAGGGCCTCCATCAGTTGAAAAGTATCTTTAACATTCTACACTTGGGAGCCTTATGGATCAATTTTCTCCCTATTCTTCCTGGTTCTAGCCCTGGTTCTTTTCCCTGGTCCTTCTGTATGCTCCTTGTCTTCCTTCCTAGTCCTCTGCTCTATCTTGGGGTCCCTTTTTTCTTCCATCTTTTTAATCAGTAGCTTCAAATTTTTGTTGGACGTTTTAAGGATGTTGAAATTTTGCTTTGCCACTCCCTTAAGGGTTTTTTCTAGACTAATCATTTTGGTTTCCATGTTCATGACCCTGGTTTCTAGACTTAGCATGTTCTTTGTGGTCTTATCCTTGTTGCCCAAGCCTTGAATTTTTTCCTTGATGTCCTCAATCTCGTGGTAGAGCTATTTAAAAGACTAAAACTGGTCTAGCATACTATTTTTGGTATTGTTGACAAAATCCATGTCCATCTCCCTGGCTTTGTCACTAAGAACAACCAGTCCAGGGTCTATCAATTCTTCCTTATGGAATTTTCCTTCTTTGTCCTCTAGAATCTGAGGAAAGATGACTTCCCTAATTATTCCCATATGCACGGTGTTAATAATAAAATTTCTCTAGACATTTTTACCCCTTCCAGTATCCTGACTATGATACAGCCCCCCGGAGGCTTCTTCTATCTCCTTGATCCTTATGGGTGATTGATTAGTGCCCTGGTCATCATTGTCTTCAGTATCAGGGGCTTGAATTTTAGTTTTGGTGCCTGGGGATTGGGGAGGAGGGGTTTTTTCCTCACTGATAGTGAGATCTACCGACAAGTGGCTAGAGAGGTCTTGCATTGGTTTGGGGGTGTCCTCCTTGTCCTGTTCCTGCATTTTTGATGAATCCAAAATAAAGTTTCCCACATCTTCCTCCGAAACCATACCTTCCTCCTTTTCATTATACTCTTCCTCCAAGTTAGCCTCCTTCCTATCCTACTTTTTGGAGGGTAATTCACTCTTGATAGCTTTTAGAGGTTGTTTCTTGGAAGGAGAGCCCTTGCTTTGTTTCTTGAAATCAACTTCCTCGCTATCATCCAAGGGGATGTCAACAGAAGAGCCTGAAGGATCATAATCTGAGCCAGAGTACTCGCTGATAGCCTTGCTTTCCCCAATTTCCTTGTCCAAGATTTGGGTTTAAAAGAATTCATATAACAGAAGGATTAATCCTTTATGCAGGGTGGGATTTGCAATTTTCTTATCTCTATAACCAGTTATGTTCTTGTTCATAGAAGAAAAGAGACAATACGGAATGGAAATCTTGAAATCATGCCTAAAATGGTTAAGCAAAATGAAATGATAGGTTCAGATTCTGTCAAACCTGGTATCAAGGGTAATATAGTAGATGAGGGCCTTTAGAACATACTGCCAGAGCGTCTTCAAAATCCCAAAGAGGTAGTAGATGCCCGCTTTGACAATGGCTTTCATCTCCATGTCATCCCTCGCGAACTTTTTGACAACAATGTTGGAAAGTTTTTTGGTCTCTATAGAATTTTTTCTCAACAATTGGAATGCTAGTGACCAACGAAATGACTTCCTCCGTGACTATGAATGTCTTACCATCAATCTACACTAACCCATCATGCCAGGTTTTGACAAAGATTTTGGTGATGTCCTTCCTATACCCACGGAGTTGTTCAATAAAAGTGGTAACCTCCCCTTTCTATAAGGCATTCCATATTTTAGTATGCTTCTTGGTCCATATGTTATGTTGTATTGAGTATGGATATATTTTTCTAATTAGGTGGTGAGTTTTGGGCAACCTTGATGATCTTTCCATATATAAATGAAATAATCTTGTATTTGTGAGAGATCATGATGATATGGGTGAGTATGTATGTGCACTAAATGTATACATATTTTGAAGGGAGAGAAGAAGTGTGAATAAGTAAATTAATTTTTGCTTCAATGGAACTAATCGCTCAACATGAGAGGAGATGCTCTTATTCATAATTTATGGATGTGATCCAAATTTTCTTATACAGACAGTGAGCCTTCCTTGGGCAGTAAGTATTTTTTATTTTGTGTAGCGAGCTCTAGGTAGTGTGCCTAAATGCATGTGCATTCCCCATTGTAATAATTTTAATAGAGTATAGTTATCTTGTGGGTTCATCATCGTCGTGGTTTTTCCTTTGACAGTGTTTCCACACAAAAACTATTGGTAGTATGTGTGTTTATGTTGTATTGTTGATTTATGCTTCCATGTTTAATTATTAGATTTGAGAATAAGTTTAAGTTTTGTAAGTTGTGTGATAACTGATTCACCCCCCTTCTCAGTTGTCTGCCCTATTTCAACACCTAGGTCCTATACTACCATTTGTGGCCTTTTTGTTCTATTTTGACCTTTAAATTAGTTGTTCTTTTATAATCCATCATCTACCCTATCACCCTGACACCTAGGTCAAATTTGAACTTATATTCATAAGAATAAAACATTTCAAATGTTTTATTCCTAGGAACATAACATTTGAAATGTTATGTTCCCACTTAAATTGAGTCAAATTTGTCTTAGATCCCTATGCTAGTGTTTTGGTGGGGGATTAGGTCACATAGTTGGCTTGGTTGATTTTTAACCCCTATGATGTTTTGTGAGGTATATAAACACCCTATCTCTCCTCATTTTTGCATCCATTATCATCCAAAATTATTATCAGTAATTCATAATAAAGCTTTCAAGTGCAAGGAAGCAAGTCAAGTTCAAGAGCCATCAAGCAATCAAGTCCAAGTATTCAAGATCTAGAATTCTTCTCAAGTGTTCAAGGTGTTCTTCTCCATGGATCTAGCTTCTTTCCCTCATTGAAGGCCTAAGAAAATGAGTGTTCTATCAACGAAGGAGATACACATACCTCTTCATTCAAGTCTTTCTTCCTTCTCTTAATAATTGTGGTGCACTATAACATCCGTTTCATAAGATTTTGTCTTTCATGATTTGCTTTAAGGTTTTTCTGTTAAGTCAAAGATATCACATTAAAATATTCCATCCACAATCATCGCTCCTTCATTGCAAGTGATTATCAAGAATATCTACATTGAATTTCTAGGAGTGGCATTCAAAGATCCAAGCATTTGTGAGGGAATCCTTAATTCCATTGTACATTCCAAGGTGAAATCTTTGATTTCAAGAACATTCAAGCATCTTCATGGTATGAGTGATTTCTACATCCTCGAGGGTTTATGCAAGGTGAATCAAACATTTACCATTTTACACAATTTCATTAATATAATTAAATTTCATTTTCAAGGTTGATTCCTAAATAGAGGTTTAATGAAGGCAAACCCCTTTTAGGAAGCCTTGTTTCCATTTTTTCTTGTGTAGGAATAGGCTACAGAGCTATCGAATATTTTTCGAGAAGACCATCAATAGTTAGAGAATCCCAAAAAATTAAATCAAAAGTACCTAGAACAAAATGTCTGAAACACCTTGCTCCCAGGTACAAAACATTTTATAGTTGTTACCACCTGGTAACTGGATAGTCAAAATAAACAAAGTGACAATTATCATTCAACCCAACACAACAATTGTTGCTAGGGGGATTAGTTGGCCATATGATAAAATCCATATTAACCATCATCGAGGTTAATATATATGTATGTATTTTGGGTATGCTCATCCTTGCTAATTCAGGGGAAGTCAATGTTTGGTACCTATCAATGTTAGTATGATAGCTGAAGCACATGTGTATATATAATGTCAAACATTGAAGGGGATTGATACATAGTGTGAACCTCACAAATGAGTAGCTACAACTTTATCCATTTTTGTACAAACACATCAAACATGGTTAACCACATTATATAACATAATCATGGTAATAATAGAACACAAATAGATTTATATATTATTACGGCTGTTATTCCTAACATGCAGGTAACATCCTCATGAACATCATGGTACCAATTGGAAACATATTGTGCATTCATGAAAACTAATAAATATCTGAATAATCCTAATACATAAAAATATCATTTAAGCTAGCATGTCATTCTAATCAGTTACTAACATCAATCAATCAAATAACCTTATTATCCAACTAGGGTCTAGAGTTACATTACATTTGTATGGAAATGGGGTGGCACTACATGTATGTACATGAAAAAATTGAGGTAGGTAATATGAAGTCGGATGTTGTGACATGAGTAGAAGAATAGGTAAGAGATGATTTGCATGTTGAGATGAATGAGGTAGTGAATACAAAAGAGATGATACATATGAATATTGTTAGTACTGATTTACAAACAGGGAAAGATTTATATGATGAAGAAGAGGATATGACAGGTGAGGATCTTATGGTAGAAGGTGAAAGAGAAGTTGTAGCTGAGGTAGAGGAGGTAATGACTTATTTTATTGAATTTGATAGGAATAAAATTGAATGTGTGTGAAGAAGCTAAAAATGAAGTCTCGTGTATGTTTCCATGAGTTTGCTAGGATAAATTTGTATGTATGTGTTTTAAAGGGTAGTGTAGAAGCATGTTATATGAGGATTGTTGAAAGTGGATTAAATTTCATGATGATAAAGAAGAGTGAAGTGAAAATTTTGTGGACAAAGATGGAGAGTTCTCCGTTTAGATGTTGGAAGAAGACAAAAAAGAAATATTTTAATGTGAAATTGCCACAATGATGGAGTTCAGTACACATTGTCCATAATCTTATTAGATCATTATATCACTCAACTCCACTTTTGTAAGCCTATGCTTACAAACTTTCTACAAAGTCTGTTTGATGCAAGAGCATCCTACCTACCTGTGGTAGAATGGGAGCATCAAAATAGGACCATACATGTGCATCCATGTGGCAAGGGGGTTAGTTTTTGAATGTTTCTACTTGTGGATTGGAGTCTCATATGTACTCTAATTTTCAAGAATTAGTGATTGGTTCTAGAAAAACATAAGAGAGTGGATTGGTACAATTAGTATTTATGGTGTGTGACTATTTTAGGTAGGGTAAAAGTTCTTGGAAAAGATTATTTTTTGGTATGGAAAAAGAGACTGGGTAGTGCAAATAAAATAATTCCTATGGGCAAAAGTGGTGGGAGGATAATTATCGAAAGAGAGGGTACATAATATGCAGCATAGTCTAAGAAAGGAGGTGTATAACTATGGATAGAGGGTGGTGGTTGTATAGAGGTGTGGTCTTGAAGTGAGAAGGTCCAAAGAATAGAAGGGGGAGAAGAAAGCACAATGTGAGTTTTGAATTATTTGTCAGTGAAATGAATATGAGACTATGAGAGCCATGATCGTTTTGACAGATGCAAATTTATGAATGTTATTACTTTTTATTAGATTTAAATAAAGTCTACAAATGTTTGAATGCATCTCTTTAATTTCCTTTGTGTATGGATATATGTTTTGTAAAATTAAAGTTGGAGAGCAGAATATATGGTTTTTCTCCCAGCATCAAACCATCACTCAGACAGTTCATATTTTTAGGGAAGAAACAAAATTCACAATTATTTGTGTTTAGTGTGTTGGCTAGCCCATCCTATTGCATGTTTGAAGCTCTCAAGAGATTTGGTTTTTTATTAGTTTAATGAAAAAGGGAATGTTGAAAATAAGGGACAGTAAAAGGTTGCCAATTAGGGGAAGAGTACCAGTAACTGACATGGATTCTAATAATAGTGACCTATTTGTCATCTTAACCCCCCAATCAATAATATTAAAGGAGCCCTAAAAATGATAACACATGTACCAATAGTCGATTATACATATACTACAAGTTGATCATTTTTTAGCTTTTTTGGTTGGTAATTGACCTATTTGTGCATCACTATTTGGACATTTCGTAACAATTATTAGGACCTTTGGCAACAAGTACTGGTATTTTTGAGTGAACGGCTATTGGTGCAAGAACATAGAGAGTATCAAGCGACACTTTGAAATAGACAACTCTTTGACCACTCTCTATCCGACAGTCTCTAAGAGATCAGTGACTCATAAGCTGAAACCTTAATGTTAAGCAGTTACATGCATGAAATTAGGATGTACGGATAGTTGGTCCTTTCCTTAGAACAAGTTTAAGGCTCTCGAGATATGTGGATTTGGTTACTAATAATCATTCAATTCAAAACAGCATCCGAGTAAAAGTCATTAAGATCGATGAAGTCACCGCCTTCAGTATTATTAATGATGATATGACAAACTTATAAAATCGATCTTAGTTAATTTGGCTGGAAAGAGAGCAGCTGACAGCAATAAATAATTAACCCAGCCATTTCGGCATTCATCATTTATACCGTTCTCCATCACATCAAATTTATTAGACATCGTCAAGTTGTGATAAGTTATTCATTTGTGCTCACACGTCGTTTGCGAATTCTTTCTCGACAACAAAACGCTGTTTAGTAAGGTTAATCACTTAAAAACTGTGGCCTGGATATATTGTATGATTTGTTTAAGTCGTTTGAATTTTTACAAATTTCACATTTAATTGTATTTAATGGGCTAGCTGGCCTATGCTACTGAACTTTTGAGGCCTTGAGATTTAGATTTGCTAATTACTATCAATCAATGCAAGACGTCATCCGAGTAAAATTCATCATGTTCCATTAATTCACGGCACATCAGTGACTGTTCTTGATGATATGGCGATCTTACCCTAACTTAATTTATTTTCTTGTCAACACCACAACTATATTTACTGGACACCTGTAGAAAGATGCCTCTAAACCCATTTACCACACTTCTAGTGGGTCGCGTCCTACAGAATTCAAGATAAGTATCATGGAAGGAAAGTGGCTGAAAACCTGTAGAGGTTATCAATTTCCAAGCATGTCTTTGTTGTTAGATGATGAGTGGTTACAGGCCGGTGTGCAGCCAAATGACCTTTCTTTCATCGATTCCTCATACTATGTGAAAGCTATGCCTATGTTGAAGGTTGTCCTTCCCTACAAATTCGGAGAAGGGTGTGAAGCAGTGGCGAAACATCTCCAAATGCATACCGATTTCGAGGCCATAACCAGGCTCTAGAAGTATCTGAGCCGTTTCCAGTGGGCACCTACCGACGAGGATTCTGTCAAAATCTGGATTCCACATGGTTGTGGTGGAGATGGAGGACAATGGAAAGATCCAGAAATGTGTGTAATTTATGATCACGGCCTTTTAAATCATAAACTACATGTTCTTGAGAACATATACGAAGCGTCGCTACTTCTCTTCTTTTCTATCAATCTTGGAGTACCTGTGAGCCCAAGGGTGGAGGAGTATTGCAATGTGTGGCTAGGTTTGTCCTCAACTAATCATCATGTAACGGAATGAGAATGTTATTCTGTTTGGAAACGCATTCTGAAGCACTGGTTGTTATCTCCTTCAAAGGTAGAGACAATTATGAGAGCAGAGGGTCTGAAATTTCTTACTGGGAATGCTGGTGGAAATTCCTATAAATTGAATGCTGCTACGGATGTCAATGTCCCTGATGATCTTAAAACTCACATCCTTATTCAGAGGAACTGATGCAAGGAACGTATTCGCATGGCATCCAAATCCCTCTAATTATGAAATTCCTGTGCAGTCATTGTTCTCATTATATAACTCCCTTGGAGTTCAAAATATTTCTGAAGTAGTTCGGAAAAGTGAGGTTTCTATTTCAAATGACAAGTCCTTGAGTAAGCTGCAGAGAGGGGAGGGACTTTTCAGTTCCGGACTATACGGAATTGTTCTTGCTTATCTGGCATACCCATCCTTCAACATATCGCCAGCTAAACGGTATGCAATAGTTAAAACTCTTTCAGAGTCATCTGCTTATGAAATCGCAGAGCTCATGACAATTACATACATTCTGACACTGAGAACAGAGAATGGCGATCCAGAGGATATTGTTGCAGCTGCACCTTCGTTTTTCCGCTGGGAAAAGCAGAAGAACAGAATTTTAATACACCCATCTGAGCGAGACAATCCAAAGATGAGGTTGTCACTGGCAATTGAATTTGCAGAGGTGGTTTCGAAGGGCTTAATATCAGAACACCATCCAGGCCTTGTCGCAGGGTTGTGTGAGATGTTGAAGATGGGGTGCCTTTTAGAGTTCGATGATGTAGTTTTGGAGGAGATGCTCGAACACAAAAACATGCAACTCGTCGAAGAGGACGTGCATTTCCTTTACTCGCAAGTGTTTCGTACACCGCCATGTCAAACACTGTAAAATTTTGATTTCCAAGGCAAAGTGATGTAATGTCAGTGTAGGACATGCATTGGTTTTTGTTACGGTAAAATCATGTCGAACTTGCTACTCTACGTTTCTGTTACTACTACGACTAGTATTTATATGACTACAGTATATGTGGCATGCCCCAAGCTATATATTTTGGTTCTTGGCTATCATGTTCTTCTTTTCCATTGCAAATCCAACTGGGTTCTGCAAATTGTTAAATTCAGCTTGTGACGTAACATAACTAGTGCAGCTCTTGGGATATTATATTACAATCTGTCAATCCTTGCTCTCGTTCTTGAGTTTTAAGATTGTCTGATTGTCAAATTCAAAATTTATTTGTCAATGTGTAAAGAGAAATCATATCTATTAATTTCCATAGTCACACTAATATGTCCCTCCTCTTAAACAAGGGACAAAACTCGAAAGTTTTTAAGCTACAACATACATTCTATTTGTATTTGATTGATTATATACTAAATGAGCAGACAACTTCAACTCATTTCTCTCCAACTTTTATCCCGAAAAATTATTTGCGTCAAGACTCAAAGACAGAATTCATATATTCTTTTCAAAACATTTAAAAAAAAAAATTTCATATTCCTCTAGACGTTACCTTCTGTGAAATTTAAACATAGACAAGGCAACATAAAATTCATGTGATGGTGCTTGACTTGTTTTAGTGAACATAGATTGTGACCAGAAGACCTTTTGAAAATTTCTTGTCTCAATACCAAACTTGTTTATTATCATCAATTCCTTGACAAAAAACGAAGTAATCAGGTTAGTGGTTTCTCAGAATTTGATTTGTTTTTTTTGCAAAATTCAAGATAACTTCTGTAGATTTTTAGTGATTTTCCAATGATATTGAGGTAAAAAATTATCAACCACATCGAGAAATTTTGAATGGTATTACTAAATAATTTTGTCCAGCAGCCATGATGATTTGACTGTCGTTGATGAAAGACTTATGGTTTGAATAGAACGGGATACTTTAGTTTGGGTGGTGTGTAGCTCAATACTTTATCTCCACATTAAAATGGATTTTGTCCTAAAATAAAATAAAATGGTGCTCTTAGATATTCTTTGCTCCTAAACATGCTCACAACACAAGAAAAGTTGACAGATCATTAATCTGACACGAAGCACATAAGCAGATGGAATCTGTAACAAATACCATATATACTAGCTAGTAATGCTTTGGACCTCTATAGTAGATCATGCTCTCAAAAATTGAAGGAATAGTGTGCGCTCTACTGATGTACACATACTTGGTGCAAATTTATCCTTCTTATGAGTCTTTTCCCAAATTGATCATTTGACTAGAAAGCAATTAATGTAGACAGGTCCTAACCTATTTTGTTCACTAAATGCTTATATAACTAATATGAATTAAGATCATTATTAATTTACATATGAATATATCATTATTAATTTAAAAAATGGTAAACTACGATACACAATAGGTGGTGGACATACGAACCTTCCTTACCTAAACATAAGAAACGACTTGTACGACAAATATTATCCTAATAAGTACATATAATATTGATTAAATTTCAGAATTCTTGAATTTAACATTATATATCTTTATATCAACTTTTTGAATCATATAATATTTTTGAATTTTGAAACAACTATAAATTCTATATATATATATATATATATATATATATATATATATAGACACACACACACACACACACAATACTTTTTAATTAATTTTTGCTACATAAAGTATGATTCCTTTAATCTTGGAGATGGTTTTGATGAGGTCATATATGAGTAATAAAAGAAACATATATTGATCATATATACACAACAAGGACATGAAAATGATGGTAATATAAGATACATATTTTTCTAAATAGTAATGTTGTACACATAATTATTGATAGGACTTAGTTTCAAAGGAAAATAATAATAGTACCACATGTGCTTGAGTGAAATTTCATTTCTCCATGAGTGTCACTCTAACCTCCCCTTCTTTCTTTGTAGTCTTTTCTTTACAGCCAACTTTTTATCAAACATCTCCTAATATCCTCCATGTTAAGTTCCATGCATACAAAATTGTGTAACCATTCAAAGGCAAGTGGTGGGGCTATTTTAAATTCAAGTTTTTGATGCAGGAGCATCCTGGGTGTAAGAGCAATCTTGCATCACCCAAAAAAAATAAAAATTTCTATTTTTATATTCAATAAGGGCTATTTTGTGCAGAGCTGCTATTTATGAAAAGTTACTATTTTTGGTAATTTTCGTATGTACTCAGAATGATCTGATTTCTTTCTTGGAGGTTTATTTTGGTCATATAAGTCTACCAGTAAAGTTTCATTGTCAGATCAAGTGTATATTGGAAGATATTGAAGATTTTCGGTATTGGCAGCAGGGTACAGAAACTTTGAACTCAGTTTTGAAGGCTTTAGAGGCCCCGGATGAGGTCAAAAATTTGGGTGATAGATGCTTGCGCCGGTCAAGCCTGTAGAGCGCTTCGTGGTGTTTCTGAAATGGGGTTATAATAGCCGATCGGGTCAACTGGTGATGACTTATGGTCTTCGGAAGTTGGGCCACCTGAAATGGCAGAAAATAATTTTCTTCAAAATTTCTGTTCGGGTTTCAAAGGTTATCTTGAGCCGACTATGATGTAATAAAATGTAAAATAAAATAATTCTAAGTTTGGTCGGTTTTATTGGCTAAAATTCTGGAACGTTCCCAAGCGGTGAAAAATTGCCTATATAAGGAAGGCTGTATTACTGTCTTAGGCAGTTCAGAATAGTTCTGGGTAGTAGATCCGGGTAATAGTTCGAGGCTTTGTCCTACAGAATATTGTAAGGGAATGCCCATGTGGCTTTGCATATTGTAATTCTGAAAGTTTGTAATTCCACATTTGTGGAGATAATAAGAAGCCAATTTTTTGTTCTTGCATATTGTTGTTGTTTTTCTATTTCTGTTATGTGTTTGTGATATTAAGGGGAGCACCCTTCACCAGTTTTATTAGCTAATAGGCTTTATTTTGTGGACTTCACTATCCACAATTTCCCACTAAACCTATCTCACTTTTCAAAATCACCTTAGTCTCATGTTAAACCATTTTAAAATCAACAAATATCTCAAATTAATTTTAT
>BSBK01012659.1:200000-248516 GCA_027943335.1 Chamaecyparis obtusa
ATTTTTAGCTTGGCAATCCATGTGGCCCAATAAATTCTCAATCTATCATATACGCTTCAAAAGATAAAAATGAACACGACCATCAAATTCCAAGCCTATTTGTAAATAAAATTGTAATGATTTTATATTACTTAAAAAATTATATATATAAGATATTATTACTAAGAAAAAGAATCTAAATCTATTTTTATTATTGTCTTCCTTTTATAAGAATATCTTTAAATATTTTTGGTGTATTTAATATTACTAATTACAGTTTACCTAAGTTTACTTAGGATAATGCATTTGCATATTAGTTGTCATTGAGACACCTAGGAGTTTGCATTTCATTTTAGCACGTGGTAATGAGAAAATTCCACTTTAGGTGGTGATAGTTTTCATCCCATACCTCTTTGTGTGTGAGATCCACCTTTAGTGCTCTTATCACATTATCATACCCTCTCATTGTTGCACATGTTGCACATAATTTGATGTACAATGGACGATCCACCTTTGGTGGACATTTGATTCCATCTAGTGTGGTTGATAGCTTATCATCTTCTTATCATGTACTCTCATCACATTACCTATATATTTAGGCACTCCTACATTGTATTCATCTATGATCGATTATCATTTGATCATATTATCTTGTCTCTCTTATTTGTGCTATCTCTAGAGCTTCTAGATCTTGGTATTTTATTCTTTGCCTTAGGCAAATTCTTACATGATATCAGAGCCATAGAAGATTTCATTGCATAGCCATTGGAGAGATCTTTTCTTCAACTTTTATAGGTCCACAATTCAAATATGGAGGTGCAACATCTTGTGGGGAGCATCTAGAGAAAGATCTAACCTCACCGTTGCGTTTGGGTGGCCATTTCCATAAATTTTAACAATAAATTTTCCTACCTTGGGCAAAAGTCAAATTTGAGGTAAAAAATTTTTGCAAACTGAACTTGAACAACCTGATTTGCAGAGCGATGGTATGGATCCAAAATTTTTTTAGAAAAATTGATACTTATTTCCATAGTTGGATCTACTATTTTTTTCCATAGATTTATATTTTTGGGCAAAAATTTGGGGTTTTGTTTTCGTGGTCCCCACTCTTGGTTAATGTTAGAATCTAAATTGCAGGTGACATAGAAGCGACATAAAATATTCATATTTGTTAGGAGACCCAGAACTTACACCCAAACCCACCCATCAAAATTTCAAACCAGTCAACTCGCACACAAGTCCTGGAAACCCTTCTTAAGCTTTGGCAAGACCACTGTCTACCGAGAGCTTATTCACTTTGCAATGTGCAGCGGATTATTTTTAAAGTCCAAACCTCCCTCCAACAAGGTGCATGTGGGACTAATAGTCTGGTAAATTTCAAAATTCCAAGCTTAGCCCACACGAATCCAGCTCATCTTGCAATTGACTCAACTCAGCTAGACTAAACCACATGACCCAAGCCAACAATTGAGCTAGCTCACCTCAACAACACAAGGAAAACCTGAGCTTTGAGACTTATGACACAAGCCGAGCTAAGTCTTTGATATTAGAGCTAAGGGATTTCTTTTTAAAGATCCAAGAGACCCATATCATAGCGAATGTGGGACTAAAAAGTCCCACATCCCGACCACTATGTGCCCCCTACTACTACCCATGCACCACCACCTCCTCCTTCCAAGCGGCCAGCCTCCATACGACATAACTTCGTCAGCTAACTGCTACGCAAGCCGCCGCTTAGCAAGCAAACCACCCTCGCACCAACAACAACCACATGGACACCCAGTGTCACACAAGACCTTTGAACTTCCAGTTGGACAAATCCATTCTTGCCCTATGGAAAGAAGACATCCAATTAATTTTTGACAGGTGGCAATGGAAAAAATTGGTATTTAGAAAAAAAAAATTGCATTTTTCACTAATATTACATAGTTAAATTTGATGCCCGTTTGGATGTCACGGTGGGCATTATTTTTTTTGCATTGACGGTCATTTAGCCTCTAGATTTTACCTAGTGATTGCATCAACATTTCAAGGCATTAAAATTGATGACCATTTGACTTTCAATTATGGGCACTTTTGCACTGCAGTGACAGTTGTTTGACCGTAAAATTTAACCTTGTGTTTTGCTGACGTTAGCGAGGTTTGAAAAATTTGCTACTCTCACCATTTGTATTTTTAGTTTTGCAGTTTGACTTTGGGAGACCATAACATGGTCATCCGGGGTCCAAATTGAGTGCAATTTTATCTTTGTATTTTGGGTAGAATTTCATAAAAATTTTAGTGGTGGTGTTATTTTCTGGTTTTGGTGCAAGAATTTGACAAAAATTATAGATTTTGGTGACTGTACTTGTCTGATCCCTATTTTTGCAACTTTAGAGGTTTTGTTCAGGCTCATATAGAGACATTTTAAGGTGCCATTTTTTTTTAAAGTGTATAATTTTTTGAGTACTTTTTAGGATTTTCTATCATATTATAACCTTATTTGAGCAAAAATATCACTTTGAGATCTAGGTTTTTTTTGGCCTTGTATGATCGTTGTAGTGCTTGGATCTTATTTTGATTTTGAGCAATATTGATTTGAGTCTGATTTGGCCTCATTGAGGTTGAGGTGGTTGTAAACAAAAAAATCAGAAGTGGACTTTGGCCTAATTTTCCAAGTGGACTTCTTACAAATATTATCTTCTTTAATTATTCTATCTTTTTTAATGCTTCAAAAAATTTATGAAAGAATGAGAAAAACACTAATAAGGGATATTAGTATTAATTATCTATGTTATTGAATAAGAAATGAACAAAATTTTAAAAATGCTTATCATGTGTTTTGATTTTGAAACTATAATTTCAGATTCACATAAACATACATTAATCATGTTTTTTATTTTACAAAAACAATTTAAGATTCACATACACTCCACCAAAAAGACATTTGTACTTTTGAATCTTCAATCCTATTGATTATGTGTTTTAAACATTTTTTTCATTAATTTTTAAACATAAATCTTTTCATTTTCATAAAAATTAGTTTCAATTGAAATGTAATAGGGATAAGTAAGAGTTTGAGTATTCAATATCACTTTCAGAAGTGGATCTAACATACATTAGAAAACTTCATATTTTATTGGCTATTTGATGTCATTTATTTTTAATTTTTCAGTACATTAAACAATGTGTTTTTGTTTTGGTAAACTCTTTTACTAAATGTGCATACCTTTATTAATGGATTTCCATAATTTTGAGGAACATTCACTTTGATTTGATGAAATATTGGATGAATAGAAGAGAAGATTGTTGTAGACAATTTGCATTTCTTTATTAGACCTAAATAAAGACAGGCATTCAAATAGTCTTAATCTCTACAATCTACAAATTTTTAGGAATGAAATTAACCCTTATGTGTGATGACCAATTAGAGGCAACACATGATCTTAGAATTGTCCAATCCCGATCTACAAACCATGGCTGTATGCTTAATTGCATGCCTCCTCTTTGTTTTCAAATTTATACATATTGTATTTTTTTGAATGTATCTAATTCGAGTGGAGGTTTTCTATAGTTATTTCTAATAAATTATAAATGTTCTATACTAAATCATAATATTCCATGACATAGAGGCCAATTATAACATATTATTCACACACCCTATATGATTTTTGCACATCTTCCATGCATGTCTATTGAAGATTCCAGAGCTACAATATCGACAACCCATCAAACCTTCCCTATCTTGACAAGTGATTATGCTCTGAATCTTCCTCTTGAAGTCTCTCGTCCAATGGTTGAGGATATTTGATTTGGTTTTATTTCATTAAATCAATTTTATGCATGAGCTCTAAGTATTTTTATGAAATGATAAATACTAATAAAATATATTAGAATTAATTTAATCATAAATATTTAATTAATATTTATTTTGGAAAAAGGGGTAAAAAATTTATTCAAATGAAACAAACAATTACATAGAAACATGAGTTAGACACACTAGACCTCCCAAACAAGACCAGCATGACATGTTTTCAAAAGAACACAATAGAGGAGAGTCATTACAAGTTTCCATCCTTGCTAATTAACTCTCGTAGAGTCTCCAAATAATCTAGAGGAAGAGCCTCCCAATCATACACATCAAATCCCTCTAATCTCTCATTTTCCTACATAGCTAGGTAATCAACCACTTTATTCCATTCTATTGGAATATGATAAAAATAAATTAAATCCAAGGATCTAAAAAGATTTAGGATCTAATTAGCCACTAATGTCAACTACTAAGAAAATCCTTCCAACTGATGATCATTCAATATATCGACCACAATCTATGAATTAGACTCACAAATAATAATTTTCTAACCTAAAGATAACCCTCTCTCAACACCATCTAAAATAGCTAGGGGTCCTCCATCAAATTATTCAAATGTTATCCTTTGTATATTTTGAAAAAGAACACTACATTCCCATCACTGCTTCTTCCAATACTAGAAAATATTTCCTATCTAGTATTCCCTCTAGATGAAGCATCAATATAAACCTTTAGAATTCCCTTAGGAGGAGGGAACCATCTCCCCTCTCTATGACCATTTAGATTGTCTTGATCTCCTTATGTTAATAGAGGAAACCCCATTACCAACTAAATTAAGGTTCTTAACTGTAGCAAGATCACAATCCTCTATAGGAGAAGACAAATCACACTTTACAAAATACTCTCCTGAAGTCTACTGATAATCTTCCTCCACACCAAGAAGCTCTTAATTTCCAAATATTGAAAGGTTTTTTTATTTCTTTCAAACCATAAATTCCAGCTTTTAAAATTTGGACTGAGAAACAAATAAATCTAGAGAAATTAAGTCTTTGTTGGAAGTCAACCTAGGCTCTCCCAAGACTCCACTAAAGAGGTAGCATAAACACAAGCATGATTTCATTCTCCCCACCATTAATTTTATGTCTCCCTCAAATAAGAATAATGGAAGAAAAGATGAGATGTACTTTCTTCACTATTTTTGTAAAGAACACAGATTGAAAGGCCTTGAAAGGATATCTTCCTCAGATTCTCTTGGGTGAGGCATCTATTTTGGGCAACTAGCTAAAGAAAAAAATGCACTTATGATGCAGGAGCATCCTGGGTGTAAGGGCAATCTTGCATCACCCAAAAATATTTCTATTTTTGTATTCAATAAGGGCTATCTTGTGCGGAGCTGCTATTTATGGAAACTTGCTATTTTTAGTAAGTTGGCCTTACGATCTCAAAATTTTTCAAAATTTCTGTTCGGGTTTCAAAAGTTATTTTGAGCCGACTTTGATGTAATAAATTGAAAAATAAAATAATTCTAAGTTGGGTCGGCCCTTAGGGCTAAATTTCTGGATCCTTCTCGAGCAGTGGAAATTGCCTATATAAAGAAGGCCAGTAGTGTTGTCTAGGGCAGTTCTGGGTAGTAGATCTGGGTATTGATTCAAGGATTTTTCCTACAGAATATTGTAAGGGAATGCCCATGTGGCTTTGCATATTGTAATTCTGAAAGTTTGTAATTCCACATTTGTGGAGATAATAAGAAGCCAATTTTCTATTCTTGCATATTATTGCTATTGTTTCTCTATTTCTGTTATGTGTTTGTGGTACTAAGGGAAGCACCCTTCATCAAGTGGTATCAGAACCAGGTTTTCTTGAGTGTGTAAACAAATCGCCGACTGTGAGGCAGTTTGCACCAGGACTGTGGTTAGGGTTTCAGCGTGCATCGTGAAAATGCCTCCATGAAGGGAACGTGGCAGAAGAGCTAGTGTTGTGACACTTGAGGTTAGAGAGCTACAGAGACAAGTGCGAGCATTGCAAGAAGAGATTCATAGAGGAATGAATCTTAATGTCAGAGACGAAAGTGAGGATGAAGCCGAAGAAGAATATCAAGAAGGAGAAGCTAAAGTTGTGAATCAGGAGGAAGAAAGACTTTTTCGAGTGATTTCCAAGATTGGAAAAAGACCTAAGATTGAGGTTCCTACATTTTCTAGAAATCTTAACCCAGAGGAATTGATCGACTGGATCAATGAATGTGAGGAATATTTTGAGTATGAAGATGTTGAGGATCCTGATAGGGTCAAATTTGCGAAGGCCAAACTGAAAGGTCATGCGAAGATTTGGTGGCAAGAGATTCAATTGGAGCGAAATAGAAGAGGGAAAGATAAAATCACAAGATGGGATCAGATGGTGGATAAATTGAAGCGACAGTTCATTCTTGTTGATTATGAGCTTGACCTACTAAAGAAAATGCAAAGTTTGAAGCAAGCAGGAAGATCTGTTCAGGAGTATACAGAGGAGTTCTATCGACTCCTCATCAGAAGAGGCCATGTAGAACCTGATAAGGAGAAAGTTTCCCGATACCTTAATGGGTTAAGGCCAAGCATTCAGGAGGAGTTGAATCTAGTTCGAATGAACAGTATTGAGGAGGCATACTAGTTTTCCCTAAAAATAGAGGAAAAGCTGAACAAGAAGTTTGAGAGCAGACAAAATGGAAGAGGTCATGGTGGAAGATCTGGTGGATAGTCAT
The DNA here is from genome assembly GCA_027943335.1 of Chamaecyparis obtusa. Classification (NCBI taxonomy): domain Eukaryota; kingdom Viridiplantae; phylum Streptophyta; class Pinopsida; order Cupressales; family Cupressaceae; genus Chamaecyparis; species Chamaecyparis obtusa. The sequence goes on from BSBK01012659.1 coordinate 206,504, forward strand.
ATGGTGGCCGAAATGAAGATCTGAAAAAGAAGGATGAGGCCAGTAGCAGCCAGAATCAGAGAGGAAACAATTCCAATCATTTCCAATATCAGAATAATAGAGATCAGAGAGGAAGAGGAAGAGGACAAGGTTCAAGAAGAGGAGGCTTCCGTGGAACGTGTTTTCACTGTGGAGAAGGTCATAGGGCATTTGAATGTCCTCAGCACCAAGGCAGAATAGAGAGGAGAAATGAAGGCCAGGCCAGAGTTGCACATGTAGATGAAGATGCCAGATCATCAAATTCTGAAGATGCTGAAAGAGGAGAAACACTAATTAACAAAAGAGTCATGCTGAGTGGTGAGAATGAACCTGAACAAAGGAGGATCTTGTTTCGCACTAGATGTAAGTGTGAAGGTAAATGCTGTGATGTGATTATTGATAGTGGAAGCACTGACAATTTGGTGTCAGAAGAGATGGTGACAAAGTTGAAGCTCAAGAGATAGAAACACCCACATCCATATCAGATTGCCTGGGTGCAGGATGACCACAAGGTCACGGTCAGTGAACAGTGCCTGGTAAAGTTCAAGATCAGTGGGTACCAAGATGAGGTACTATGTGATATAATATCTATGGATGCATGTCATATGTTGTTGGGTAGACCATGGCAGTTTGATAGATGTGTTGTACATGATGGTTGTGCGAATACCTATTCCCTAACAAAGGATGGAATGCGACATAAGCTAAAGCCATTGAAGGAGACCGAAGAAAAGGTATGTGGTAATGCAAGAATAACTTTTGTTGATGGAAGAAAATTCCTAGATGGTATGAGGCATGAGCATGTGTATTTTTCTTTAATTCCAAAAGTTAGTAAAGAAGAAGTAGAGGATGTACCTGTAGAGGTTGCAGATTTGTTGAATGCCTTTTAGGATATTGTATCTGATAATGTACCTGATGGATTACCACCAGTAAGGAATATTAGTTATCAGATGGATTTGATTCTAGGAGCCAGTTTGCCAAACAAGGTAGCACACAGAATGACACCAGTAGAAAGTGAAGAGTTGAACAGACAAGTACATGAGTTGTTACAGAAGGGAATGATTCGGGAGAGCCTGAGTCCATGTGTTGTACTAGCAATATTAGCACCAAACAAGAATGGAGAATGGAGGATGTGTACAGATTCCAGAGCAATAAACAAGATCACAATCAAGTATAGGTTTCTATTGCCATGAATGGATGATATTATGGACTGTTTGAGTGGAGCTGTGTATTTCTCAAAGATAGATCTGAAGAGTGGATATCACCAAATTTGGATCAGAGAAGGAGATGAATGGAAAACTACCTTCAAGACAAAGGAATGACTGTATGAGTGGTTAGTCATGCCTTTTGGGTTAACCAATGCACCGAGCACTTTCATGCGGCTCATGAACGAGGTTCTGAAGGAATTTCTGGGTAAGTTTGTCATTGTTTACCTAGATGATATTTTGATCTTTAGCAAGACATTGGAGAAGCATATGATGCATATTCATATGGTGTTTGAGAAGGTAAGAGGATGAGAAATTGTTGATTAATTTGAAGAAATGCAATTTTGTGAAGAAAGAGTTAGTGTATTTGGGATTTGTATTTTCAGCAAAAGGTCTAAAAATGGACCCAGAGAAGGTACAGGCTATCCTTGAATGGCCTACTCTAAGGAGTGCTACTGAGGTAAGATCTTTTCATGGTTTGGCTAGCTTTTACAGAAATTTTATCAAAAATTTTAGTAGTATTTGTGGACCCTTGACTGAAACAATGAGAGGGGATAGAAAAGAGTTTAAGTGGACTAATGGGATAGAAAAGAGTTTTCAATTGTTGAAACAAAAAATTACAGAACAACTTGTTTTAGCACTTCTAGATTTTAATAAGGTGTTTCAAGTAGATTGTGATGCTAGTGGTACTACAATAGGAGTTGTTATGAGCCAAGAAGGTAAACCTGTTGCTTATTTTAGTGAGAAGTTAAATGATGCCAATAGAAAATATTATGTCTATGATCAAGAATTTTATGCTATAGTGCAGGCATTAAAGAAGTGGAGACATTATTTGCTTCCTAAGGAGTTTTTTTTGTATACTGATCATCAAGCTTTGCAATATTTGAATAGTCAAGGAAAGTTGAATCAGAGACATTTGAAATGGGTTGAGTTTTTACAGAGTTATACATTTGTTTTGAAACACAGGAGTGAAAAGTCTAATAGGGTTGCGGATGCTCTTAGCAGAAGGCAACTAATGCTAACAGAGATGCAGATTGAAGTGGTTAGGTTCAAGGAACTCAAGAATATGTATCCAGAGGATCCTGATTTTGGTGAAGCTTGGAAAGCTTGTACAGAACCTGTTACTCTAGATAGGACAAAATGGTTGGATTTCATCATCCAGGATGATATGCTATTTAGAGGGAGTCAGTTGTGAATTCTAAGAAGTTCTATGAGGGAGAATCTCATCAAAGAGAAGCATAGTGGAGGATTGGCTAGACATTTTGGTTGTGATAAAACCTTTGCTTTGGTTGGTGAGAATTATTATTGGCCACAGTTGCAGCAAGATGTGAAGAAGTTTGTACAGAGTTGTAGAGTATGTCAGATGGTGAAAGGAGTGAAGTAGAATATAGGGTTATATCAGCCATTACCTATACCAGAAAAGCCTTGGGAGGATATCAGTATGGACTTTGTTCTTGGTTTACCGAGGACACAGCGGGGACATGATTCAATTTTTGTAGTAGTTGATAGATTTTTGAAGATGCAACATTTCATTCCCTGTAAGAAGACTAATGATGTTGTTCATGTAGCATAATTATTTTTCAGAGAAGTAGTAAGACTACATGGTTTGCCAAAGACCATAGTTTCAAATAGAGACACTAAGTTTGTTGGATATTTCTGGCGTACATTGTGGAAGAAGTTGAAGATAGATTTGAAGTTTAGTTCATCACATCATCCACAGACTGATGGATAGACAGAGGTGGTGAATAGAAGTTTGGGAAATTTGCTGAGATGTTTGGCTGGAGATAAGCCAATAGGATGGGATTTGATTTTACCACAGGCTGAATTTGCATACAATAATTCTGTCAATAGGAGCACTGGTAAATCACCATTCCAAATTGTAAATGGAAGTAGTCCAAGAAATGCTTTTGAGTTGAGAAAGATAGATAAAGGAGAAATAAGTAGTGCTGAAGCTGAGGATTTTGCAGAACACTTGAAGAACATCCATGAGGAGGTGAGGAAGCATATTACCAAGATGAATGCACAGTATAAGGCTAAGGCAGATGAGAAAAGGAGGCATAAAGAATTTTAGGTTGGAGATGAAGTCATGGTTCATTTGCGGAAGGAGCGATTTCTGGTTGGTACATATAACAAGTTGAAAATGAAGAAGTTTGGGCCATGTAAGATACTGAAGAAGCATGATTCAGGAAATGCATATGAGATAGAATTGCCTACTGAGCTGAATATTTAACTAGTGTTTAACATTTCAGATTTGACAAAGTATCATGAAGGAGGTGTTGAAGATGAGGTTGCAGCAGCACAGTGGAGTATTTTAGCAACTAGTTCAGATATCAAGGAGATTGAAGACATACTGGATAGTCATGTTGGTAGAAGCACAAGGAATAGGACATATGAAGAGTATTTGGTCAAATGGAAAGGACGACCTGTAGAAGATTCATCATGGCTAACAAAGGAGGAGGTTAACTGTCTTGGTTTTCCTCTGCACACCTGAGTCGTGACAAGGTCACTTCTCAAATTACCCCAGGTGTCTGATGCAGGAGCATCCTGGGTGTAAGGGCAATCTTGCATTACCCAAAAATATTTCTATTTTTGTATTCAATAAGGGCTATCTTGTGCGGAGCTGCTATTTATGGAAACTTGCTATTTTTAGTAAGTTGGCCTTACGATCTCAGAATGTTTTGATTTTACATGTGGAGGTTCATCTCAGTCATATCAGCCTGCCAGCAAAGTTTCATGGCTAGATCAGGTCTAGTTTTGAAGATATTGAAGATTTTTGGTATTGGCAGCAGGGTACAGAAACTTTGAACTCAGTTTTGAAGGCTTTAGAGGTCCTAGAGGAGGTTAAAAAATAGGGTGATGGGCGCTTTGCGTGAGTCAAGCCTGTAGAGCACTTCGTGGCATTTCTGAAATGGGGTTATAATAGTCAATCGGGCCAACTGGTGATGACTTATGGTCTCCGGAAGTCAGGCCAGCTGAAATGGCGAAAAATAATTTTCTTTCAAAATTTATGTTCGGGTTTCAAAAGTTATTTTGAGCCGACTTTGATGTAATAAATTGAAAAATAAAATAATTCTAAGTTGGGTCGGCCCTTAGGGCTAAATTTTTGGAACCTTCTCGGGCGGTGTAAATTGCCTATATAAAGAAGGCCTGTAGTGTTGTCTAGGGCAGTTCTAGGTAGTAGATCTGGGTATTGATTCAAGGATTTTTCCTACAGAATATTGTAAGGGAATGCCCATGTGGCTTTGCATATTGTAATTTTAAAAGTTTGTAATTCCACATTCGTGGAGATAATAAGAAGCCAATTTTTTGTTCTTCCATATTATTGTTGTTGTTTCTCTATTTCTGTTATGTGTTTGTGGTACTAAGGGAAGCACCCTTCATCAACTTAACTCAAGAGAAACTATTGCAAGCCCACTTCCTCTAGGACACTCCTCCCTATCCATGGAGTTTATCATCCAATGCAAGGTAAGTTCAATAGAAATTAATTTTTTCCCCTTTAGATCTATACTTTGAGATAAAACATATCTACAATCAAGGGAAATTTTAAGTCTACTAGCTAAAATATCACCTAGTTCCTTTTGTTTATCCTTAGAGCCCCCAACAAGCCATTCATGAAGGTCTTTCCAATAATTAGCACTTCCAATTATTCCCTGAGGTTGGTGGTTTTAAAATCTCCCACCCCTTTCTAATTAACCTCACTCAAACAAATGCATAGGGGTTAAAGATGGGTAAATTGAGAAATGATTAGGGGTGGCCATTGCAGGAACCATGATAGAAATGAGCCTTTGTACCCCTATTATATATCCAAAAAAGACCCTCCTTGATGAGTTTTTCCCCTTTTTAAAGTTTTTAAAGAGTATTCCAAATCATGAAGCCCTTCCCCTCAAAACTACACTAGGGAACATTTTCACTATCCACTCCTTAAAGGTACTTCTAGGTGATAATTTAAGCCCAATATTGATCTTGACATGTACAACATCTCTAATGTAGCTTCACATCTAAAACCTATCCAATCATACTTGTAGGCCTAAGACCATGACTTCCTTCCTTCTTTGGATTGCAAACTAAATCTCATCTAACCAAATTCCATTCAGAAGTAAGAAACTTTATTTATCAAAGTAATTGACGCGAGAAGGAATCAAAATCCTCAAAGTTGGAGGTTTCAACCTACAAAAAACATCTATAAATAGGGAGAAATTGAATCACCAAATTTAAAAGAGTAAATATTTTAGACGATGAAAGACACCTAGATATTTAGTGACTAACCCTCTTCCAGAATCTCCTACCATAACTCTCTCAATTGAGATCCCATACAGAGGATAATTCCAAGATACACTAGAGGAAGAGCCCCAATCTAAAATATGAGAATTTGAGAAATCCTATCTTGAATAGCTCAAGGAGTATTGAATAAGAAAATATAATATTTTGCCTCATTAATCTTTTGCCCAAAGGAATCTAAATAACTATTCAAGGTTCTCCTAATTTAACTAATATCCTCACTAATTATAATTCTTCCCATGAGAGTAGTGTCATGTCAAAAAACTAGAGATGTGAGTAAGGAGCAAATCTATTGCCCTATCTCCATCCTTGAATTAAGGCTTGTCTAACCATGTCTCTACCTAGCCCCTCAACCATGATAATAAATAGATAAAGATAGGGAGAGGATACCCTTCCAAAGAATCCTATAAGCTTGAAAAAAATTAGATGGACCATCATTAATGAGAACTAAAAAGGAGGTGGATGAAACACAACTCATGATGTAATCTAACCATTCTCCACAAAATTCAAATTCCAAAAGTATTTTTTGCAATAAGGTCCATTTAACTTTGTCATAAGCTTTTTCCATGTGTAGTTTAATAAACATTTCCTTTTCTTTGTAAGTTTCCATGGAGTGGCTCATTTTAGCTACAATCACTATCCCATGAATAATTTGTCTACACATTACAAAAGCACCCTCCTCATTGGAGACTAGATCTCTAAGACACCACTTAAGTCTCTCATCTATCAGTTTAGTAATAATCTTACAAATGATATTACACAATGAAATGGGTCTAAAATATTCTAATATATTTGCATTATCCTTTTTAGGAATCAAATTTATTAAAGTAGCATTCATAGATTTTAACATTTATTTGTTCCTATGTGAGTCTTGGACAACTACTAGAAGATCAAACTTAAGAATTTCCCAAAAATACTAGAAAAAACCAATTGGGAAGCCATCAAGGCCTAGAGATTTACCTTTTTTCATGTGACACACAACATCTTCCACTTCTTGTAGTGAGATAGGGAGAGTGAGAGCCAAATTCATTTCATTGGAAACCAACACAATATTGTAGCTAAAACTTGAGGATTCATCCTCTCTAGCAGGTAGGGAATAACCCTTAAATAGGGAAGAAAAGTCTTGAAAAGATTCTAGAGAGTTTTCACCCAAAGAAGAAAGTTGAGTCCCCTATGAGGAAACCAAAGAAGAAATGAGATTTTCAGTCCATATAACACTAATAGAGTATTGAAAGAAAGCAATATTCTTATCTCCTTCGTAGAGCCAATAAATTCTAGACTTTTATTTCCATAAGATCTCCTCTCGAAGGTCCCATTCCTCTAGAACTTTAACTGCCATAGCCTCTTTCCAATTTTATTAATATTTTAATCAATATCAAAAATTTATATTTTAATATAAAAGTCTAATTTTTTATTTTTTCTATTTGAGTTCTAACTATAATTTATCGTTAGCTTATCCCTTAAACCTCCTTAGGTGCAATTCCTAGTTTTTAAAAAATATTGATTTATTTTTTTTGAATTAGGATTACTTTTTCTTCAGTATTTAATTTAGTCTCTTTATAAATAAAATATAAACCTATATATTTTAAAGACAAAATAAAAATTAAGTAAATATTTACTTTTTATTAATTATATTGGTACTAATTATAAATTTATATATTTTTTAGATTAGTTTATTTTTTAATTTTATAGATATTAATTTAAATTCTTATCTTTTTTATTATTTAGTTGGGTTTATTTTGATATATTGTTGAATACAATTATCTATCAACAAGAACGATAATCTTCTACTAACTTATGCTTTGTCACATCTCTCACTAGTGACCTCCAAGATGGATTGGGTAGGTTTAGAGAAATGATAAAAAAATGAAATAATGAAAATGAAAGTATTTCTAGGGGAAACTAAATTATTAATGAGGCATGGGGCACTTACCATTCCCTAAGTCACACATGTGAATGGATAGACCAAAAATCAAGGTTGTATCATTAATCGAGTATTGTTTCCTTGTTTCCATGGACTAATTTTGTATGAATAAAAGTAAGGAAGAAGGGATGATTTAGTGGAATACTAAAATAATTGGCACATGTAGTATGAATACAAGCATAGGTGGTGATATATGGATTCACGAAAGCTAATTTCATTTAGGAATCTTTTTCATAATTCCACCTCTTCCTACAAGTCCACCATTGCATTTCCAACTATAATATATTTAAAAAAATATCCCTACCATTATGATTTGAAGCATTTCTATACCTTACTCCAAAAGGTCCAATTTTGGCTTAAGTTGGGAAGACACTAAAAATGAATTTGGCTTTGCATCTTGCATTTTCATTTCTTGTAATTTACCTAAATCCTTTTTAAAAAGTATATTTTTTCCACATCTTGAAATCATGGTAGTCATGAGACCACATTTCTCTTAGGAATTTTTTCACATAGTTCACATGCCTAGTCTATGTGTGAACTTGAGAGGAGTAGATAAAATTAATAAAAAGGTAGAGATGGAATGAAATAATGGAGATGAAGACATGTTTTTATATTGGCACATCAAATTGCCTATGTTCACTTTCAAGAAAGGAAATACATTTTTCTAATCCCTATTTCATCTATGCATCAACACATATCTAAAATAATCATTATTATCCATGAATATCATGTATTTAAAATGAGACTACAACAAGAATTCCAAGACTTATTGAAAGGAGAGAGAAAAGAAGAAGTCCATTTGACTTCATCTACCAACAATATCCTACATGAATTCAAATACCATATATAACTCTTCACTTATGTCACCATGAAGAAAGGCTATTTTGGCATCAAGTTTCTCAAGTTCAAGAATATAAACTACAACCAATCCCAATACTACATGAATTGTAGTAACTTTGACAAAATCAATAACAAAATATTACAAAAGATAGTTCCCATTTTGTAATCATATCGTTTCACTACTAGTCTTGCTCCAATCTCATTCTACCTCTATCTTTTTGTTTCAATTGATACACTCATTGATTCTTCAAATCTCTACAATTTGGTAGAAGGTGAACCAAATCCCAAGTTTTTTTTTCTATCAAAGAGTCTATTTATTATTGTATTATTATCATACAGTGGTTAAAATTAACATTGTTGCATGATTTATTGAAAGTAACCAACTTTGTTTGATCAGTGAATAACAATTTAGGACATGATTAGAAACTAACAATTTATAATCAACAATTTTTTCTACAAATTTTCTCTGCTTAGTAGACCTCGTCAATTCATTACTTTTTTGCAATTTTACATTGGAATTATAAGTACTAGGTGAAAATTACTATGTCTCTACATACCAATATTGTGACTATGCTCAAAAGAAGACAGCGGTCGACTCGTAAATCCTTTCCTTCTTTCCCCTTTAAAAACCACACCTTTTGTACAATAGGAAAAAGGGATCAGAGGAAAAGGGGTTGATTACTTCTTTTAAAATTGCACACTCGAAAGGAAGATGTTCCAATATACTCAAGTGAGGACCTAAGAATTGAATGAGGTAGCAATCCATTGCTAAATATGTAAGGTGAAAATGGAAAAGAGGGAAGATATAATGTGTAGCACCCCAAGCTAAAACCAACTAACAAGAACGAAAACTCAAACAAACATCGAACAATTTTTTTTATTCCAGAATATAATTCCATTACATAACATCTTTACAACCAGATACCAAGAGTATTACTACTGCATTATTACATAACTGATAATTACATCTGAGTATTTGGACATACTCTTATTTAAATACAATACAAAATTTCAAATACAATCAGATTGTCAACTGATTCAAATCAGATTCAGATACATTTTACAACCAAGAACCAAACTACATCTAGTCCTTAATGTTCTATCAGCAGATTATTCTTCCAAGTCCTTCTACCAAATATATATAGAACTTGAAATCATAAGCAAACACAACAGGGCTTAGTCACATTGTCTAAGTTGTTAAAACCTCCAGTAAACCTGCATGTTAGATATAGTAACAGCATGATAAACATGTAATCCATATAACAAATATTTTGAAAGTACAATTTTCTTTTCACAACCAGATTTAAAGCAAGTACCTAATTTCTTACAAACAGTTATGCAGAAATAAACTCGCACAGATTATGTCAAGGTAATGATCCAGTAGTTCATGGGTGTCAACATAAGAATCTACGTTCAACCACTCGTAAGATTCAATATTTCAGGTGAAACCATAAGTTCTTATTTTGTTATATGAAACCCAACCCATGAATTTTTAATATTGTCACTTGATTAGATAACTATCATAAACTTTCCCATAAGGATCTAGACTAGTGTCGGAGGGCATCCGACAAAATAATTCTATCACCACAAGTTACTCGATTTATGACAGCCACCCAATCTAAAGGATCACACTTGCATAATCTAAGAATACACATGATTTAACTGCTATAAATAGAAATGAACTACAGAATTCCATTTCAATAAAATAGTTATTTCCATTGCATCAATAATAAAATTGAATCCACAATCTAGAAATCCATATAAAACCATGTTTCCATATTACCATTCCATACTTAACCAAGCATCAAATCTTCTGATTGAAATTATAACCATAATCTATTCCATCATAGTAACATCAACACAAAATGCCATAAACAGTTTCATTCACATTGGAATCTTATCTACAACGATTATAAATAAATCTATTCATAAACAGACTCCATCTGAATTATACAGAAATCTTCCACAAAACTCATTATAGATATCAATTAAATAAGTTTGTTGAACTTAACAGAATATATATATATTTTAAAAATATACTTTACACTCTGTACTGTTATCTATAAGTTAATATCCCTATATTCACGACAGCGTACATATATGTATATATCACGGCAATATATATACATACATGTATTCTAGCATGCATATAGTCATATACCCTCATAAATAACATTCCAGAATGCTAAGTAAAATATCTAATTTTACAGTTATCATAGAATGCAAGAAAATGAATTACACATATAACTTTACATCCTAGAAGTTCAGAATTAGAAAATGAATTTACCAAGTTGTAAGGGTGTATATTCATTCTAAAGATTGAATGCAACTAGAATAATCTTATTTCTAATCTCACACCAAAGTATTACATCATTTATACAACTGAAACTATAATGCCATCGAATTTTTATTCAGTCAATAATATTCTGTCGACACACATTTAATTCATATATATATAAATTTATCTAGACATCCTACTAAAAGATTAGCACATGATTTCCATTGTTCTCGGCAATCCTAAGATCATATCAAATCTTGAACTAGTAACAAGCCCCAAAGAAATATGGCTTTAAATTCATATGCAATACACCATAACAGAACTAAATCCAAATCAAGTAATGGTGCAATAACTTTACAAAAATTTAAAATTGAAACAACCTCCTAACTCTTCAAAAGATCCGAGAGTAAAAGAAGTTACAGATCTAAGAAAAAATTACCGATCCCCCACTGAATTCAAGGAACTATGCAATAAAAAAAACAAATGCCCAAATCTATTATGTTTCAAGATTGTCCAATATATTATGGAAATCAATAAATACAAATGTCCATGACTGAAAAAGTGATCTAAATTAAAAGACACTCATTCGGATGTAAACCGAGTCATAATCAACAAGTTTATAAATGTTATCCTTCTGAAAACCACATTATAGACCTAATAAAGACTCGTACTAAAGTTTCATAAAGTAAAAACAATAACTCCAGTGTATCTGATTATTACAATAATCATCATTGTCGATAATTATTACATATGCAAAAGTTTTCGCATTATTCTTTTTGAAACCAAAACACTCAATCCTTCCCTCTAACGACCACAAACAATTTATGCATGGCATTCAAACAATGATACCCAGCAAATGTCATCTATAGACGTGAACCACATAAAACACGTTATGAATAGAAGAACACAATAATGACTGGCAGAAAAGAAAACACTCGAAACTAAACAATATTTCACAAAGAGTTCTCCGTCTATACCACAAACTTTAGCTCTGAAAATCCTTCAGAAATACGACTATACTACTACAGAATGGTTCATGCTATGATTAAAGAAAAACATACTACCTTTATTTTGTCACAAACCCGAATACAGAATAACATCCCAAGCCATTGATAACCATCGAGATACCATAAAACCCCATCCTTATTTCTTTCTATAAACATTTGGGTTTTCATAAGTTAAAACTTCATAAACGGCTAGGACTATAGTAACCGCAGACAAAACTAAAACTATTAATACAAACCCCTAATAGAAAACGTACCCATAATACAATTAATGGAGTTCAAAAAGTTCTAGTAGAACCAGAGATTCACATTACGGAAACAAATCCTTTAACACAGAAAATCCCATAACCGAAACATAAACACCCACTTTCCTCTGTATATGAAAACTTTGAAAACAGAGATTACATACATTCATAGCAAGCTTACAATAGAACTTCGAACAGAGAAGACAAACTTTTTAAAACAAACAAGTTTACACTAGATCTTTCATTCTCAGCTTGTATTAACATAAAAAAAAAAATCCATTCACAATCCTATCCAAATAGTACCAAAATATACTTTCATGCAAAAATAAACTCAAAGTAACAGAGAGAGTGATATGGGTGAGAGAATACCCCTGCCTGAGAAAATGCGAGGGTGAACACTAAAAGACCACTTGCAGAGCTTCCTACCCAACTCGCAGACAAAGTCTTCATCCTCCTCAAAGCTGTGCTTCACAAAAATCTCACAACCAAGTCTCACAACAAACTCAGAGAAAATGCAACCATGATATCGATAGAAGAAACAAGGTATGCAATGCCGTGAAGATAAAACAAACTAGTGAAACTCAAGAATCTCCCTCATGGTTAACAACTTCCCAAAATTTCACAGAGAAACCCGTTCAACAGAGGGTTCATTATTTTTCCAAACTGAAGTTCATCAATGGTGAACTGAAACCAAAATGCAATCCATCACCAAGCAATATGACAGATAAGACATACGATAAATGCTCATTACTGCGAGCTAATCCCAAAAACCCCTCACATAATAAACTCAACACTTGGCATTTTCTGTATAGCTCACATACCAATACCTACTACATTGAATTGCCAAGTTTGCCGCCATATGAATCCACTATTCTCTGCTAAGTCTAGGCTAGTTTAGGTTAATTGTTTTGCTAGGTTTAGTAATATCGCATACTAACATGCCTTAGTCTTTTACTTAGGTTAGACTATCTTAGCAAAGGCATAGTTCAAAACATAATTTTCTAACTTTCATAACACAAGATCTGCTAACACTATAGCATAGGTATTAACATCAAAAATCTGCTAAGTAAACTAACATTTAAAAATAAAACATTACCAACATATTAACAATAAAATGATATTAATATTAATATTAATATAAATACTAATCCTTGCCATTACCCCATATACATAATAATCATACTAATAGTCATTAATATTAATATGTATAATCATACTAATAGTCATTAATATTAATGTTAATATTTATCTTAAATATTAATATTAAGTACTATCAATATTACTTGCATATAGAAAATTAACATCAATATACAAACACCAATATTTATACATATAATTATAACATTCACTTTTATAAGCATATGTACATATATAAAATCAACTATGTGTGCATGTTTAAAAACTAATCTACATATTAACATACACATATAGTTATTTCATAATAGCGTACACTGATTTATACTTATGAAATGTTATAATATATATATATATATATACACACACACAAATTGATCAATAAACATATCTGTTAATTCTGAACATAAATTTTCTGTCAACATACCAATTCTGAAATAGACACACATAAAATGGAACTGAAACCATTTCAAATAAACTTGAAAGCTGACTAGTCTTTCTGAAACATTACTTACTACAAGATTCTGAATCTGAACTGATTCAAAAGATAAAATTCTTATATAACACAACACTGAAATACTTAAACCATAATTCTGAGAATCAGACCTAAGTCAAAACTGAATTCTCAAAGTATCAGAAAAGCATCCAAAATGTTGTCAGATAACAACTGATCAACAGAAACATGTTCCAACAAGTAACAAACCTACTAAAAAAAAATTTCTAAACTAATCCCAGAGTTCGAGGTAATAGATGGAGAACTGTCGGGGCATGACACCCTTCCCCACCAGCTTAGGCTTACTCCTGGAAGCCTAAAAATAAATGAGGATGAGAAACTTTCATTGCCCCTACATCTTCCCATGTTGCAGAGGTATCATCATCAAGATCCCATAATACCTTTACCTATTCCACCTTGCGACCTCTGAGATTTAGCTCTCTTTGCTGGACGATTCACACTAGTTCCAGCATCATATGGCCATCCACTACCTGTAATGCATTCCAATTAAGAACATGAGTGACATCAGGTATGTACTTCCTTAAAACAAACACATGAAAAACATCATGGATTCGAGATAGACTAGGAGGCAAAGCAAGTCTGTAAGCAACTGGACCAACACGTTCCAAGATTTCAAATGGTCCCACAAAACATGGAGACAATTTGGAACCCTTACCATATCTAATAGGACTTTTACGGGGTCTCACCCGCAGAAATACTTTGTCCCCAACCACAAAATGATGCTCAATCCTATGCAAATCTGCATACTTTTTCTATCTATCTTATGCTGTAAGAAGGTGTTCCCTGATTCGTTTCACTTGTTGTTCCAGATCTTGGAGCATTTCAGGACCTAGGAGTATTTTGTCTTCTAAATTATCCCAGCTTAGGGGTGTTCTACAAGGTCTCCCATATAAAGCTTGGAAAGGAGCCATACCTATAGAGCTATGATAACCGTTATTATATGCAAATTCAACCAAATGCAAGAATTCTTCCCATTTGTTCTGTATATCCATGACGTACATCTTGAGCATGTCTTCCAGAATCTGATTTACATGCTCAGTTTGTCCGTCAGTCTCAGGATGATATGCTGAGCTAAAATTCAGCTGAGTACCAAGTTCACGCTGCATAGACCTCCAAAGTGAAGATGTGAAAACTGGGTCCCTATCTAATATAATCTTCTTTGGGATCCCATGCAGTCTAACTACTTGTTCCATATAAATACATGCTATAGATGCAGCATTATAAGAAGATCTCACAAGAATAAAATGTGCAACTTTGGTTAACCTGTCAACTACAACCATGATTGAATCATGCCACCTTGCTGATAATGGTAATCCCACGATGAAGTCAATGGAGATGATATCCCATTTCCATTCAGGCACACTATGAGATTGAAGTAAACCAGCAAGATGCTAATGTTCTGCTTTCACCCTTTGACATTCTAGACATCTAGCTACAAAATCTGCAATGTCCCTCTTCATACCTGGCCAATAATAATGTCGTTTAAGATCAGCATTCATCTTCTTAACACCAGGATGTGCTGAATAGGGAGCCTTATGAGCTTCAGCCATAACCAGATTACGCAATTCTCCAACTTCAGGAATATAGATACTTCCTCTAAAGGTCAGCAATCCATCAGCGTTGATTGAGTATCCTTCAAACCTGCCTTCTAAAATACCACCACTATCTAAAACAGCTTTGACATCTAAAAACCAAGGATCAGCATTCAAATTCTCTAATATTCTTTCTTTCAAATCAACTGTGAGAGTTAATGAAGAAAGTTCATGACATCTTCTGCTAAGTGCATCAGCCACCTTATTCTCTTTACCCTGCACATATTTTACTTCAAAATCATATTCACACAGAAACTCCATCCATCTGCATTGCCGTGCATTCAGATTGGGTTGTGTGAATAGATATTAAAGACTTCTGTGATCAGTATGTAATTCAAAATGGTGTCCAAGGAGAAAATGCCACCATTTAGTCAATGCATGCATTACTACAGCAAGTTCCAAATTGTGAGTAGGATAATTTATCTCATAATCTTTAAGTTTTCTACATTCAAAAGCAATAACCCTACCATCCTGCATTAAAACTGCTCCTAATCCATCTAAAGAGGCATCCGTGCAAACCACAAAATCTTTACAGGGATCAGGTACAGCCACCACAGGTGCACTAGTCAAATATTCTTTCAAATGCTGAAATGCTTCTTCGCATTTATCCAACCAAATAAATTTCTTACCTTTTTTCTGAAGAGAAGTGATGGGATGAGCTATTTTTGAGAAATTAGCTACAAACCTTCTATAGTAATTAGCTAGAGCCATAAAACTTCTTACTTCAGACACATTTGCAGGTGCAGGCCATTCTACAATTGCTCTAATTTTAGCTGGATCAATACCTATTCCATCTTGTAACACCCCATCTATACTAAAAGATAAAAGATGAAACTAAAGAAGAAACAACCATAAATAAATCACATAAAACCACGACAATAATTTTTTTTTTTAAAAAGAACAATCTGATTACATATAATCAAAACAACAGCTTCTAAGAGCTTTATAGTTTAAAATCGATTTACATCAAAATAATAATAATACTCTTTATTCAAAGATTAAGTCTCAAACAAAATTATCCTTCTTTCCAAAAAACTAGTACATTCTACGAATAGATCTGATAACTAATAACCATGAAATGATCTCTTTCCCATAAAACTTAACAACTGTTATCCACTGTCCCATATTCATTGATTTATCCATCTAAAACCTGAAAACCAAAATGAACACAAACGCAAACAACAAACAGGGCTCAGTCACAATGATAAAGAAAATGAATCATCTCCAAATATCTGCAACCATATAAGTCAGTACAATATAACATTTATACAGATTAAATACAGATGTAATTGAAAACTAAATAACATAATTTCATTTTACACCAAAATCTTCAAGCGCTGAATTTCTTTCTAATAGAAATAAACTCACAAAGAAAATGACAAGTAATGATCCAATAGTTCATGGGTGTCAACATAAGGACCTACGCTATGTATCCCTAAGGAACCTCGTAGTAATCCATTATGTCTGATGAAACCATAATGTTTTATTTTTGTTAATTGAAACCCATAACCCTTGAATTTATAATTATCACTTAATTAAACAACTGACAGAAATTCTTTCCCATAAGGATATAGACTAGTGTCAGTCACCACTGATAGAAATTCTATCATCACAAGGTACTAGACTAGTGTAAGCCCCCAATCTACGGATCATTCTTGCATTATCTCAAAAAAACACTTGATCTAGCTATCAATGAAAGCAGTGAAATGAACTACATAACACAATTTCACTAACATTCTGTTTCTAATGCATCAATTTACAAAATTGAAACAGCAAACAGAAATCCATTATAAAACCATATTACCATATCCCTTAACATACATTCATAAACATGATGTTTCACGAAAGATGAAAAGATCACAACTCTTTCTCCAACACAAATCCAATCAAAATAATCTCCATATTAACTTAACATTAAATCTGTAACTGTTCAATAAAATATCCATATCCAAATCATGTTTCCATTAAATAGAAAAGAACTAACATAATCGTACATCAACTAAATCAACACAACACCCATCACTTTTAACAAACATACTAGTTTACCATAACCGAATTATTAAACTAAATGGCCATACACCCTGCTCTATTAATTACAAGTTTATACCATTTATATACATGTTGGCGTATGTACATGTATACACCACGGCTTGTGTATACATATACATATCCCAGCAGGTATATGTATATATGAATACATAATTATATAAGCTTGTAATTAATAGTTCAGATTGACAGTCATAACATATTATATACATGTTGGTGTATGTACATGTATACACCACGGCTTGTGTATACATATACATAACCCAGCAGGTATATATATATTTATATATCGAATTGCATAAACTTGTAATTAATAATTCAAGTTCATAAATATGCAATTGAAAAACCATTCAAATTGTCTTAGTTCTGTCACAGAATTAAATCGACCTTAATACACTACTAAATCTTGTCGAATATATAAAATAATGACAGTATAATAATAATAACTGACTTCTACCTTTAAACAAATTACCAAGTGCTTTTCCTTACTGTCTGAAGAAGATAGTAATTGACTTCCCTATAAAACCCTTAACATAGCCTAATGTCGTTACGACTGTAATACACACTGGTGTTAATCACTGAAGACCATAAAGCTCAAAAACAAGTTTGACATAACCCAAGACATCCACATTCCTTTATTTGCTGATACATACAATGACAACAACCTTTTTACAAAACATCGACACCAGATAACTAAAGGAGTTCGCCACAAAGAAAGACTTTAATACACACTTATGTTGGTAGTGTAACACAAAATATGACTGATAATAGATGACATTATGAAAACCACAAAACCCAAATCCCACATTTTAGCTCTAAAAGAACATCAATACCAAACTCAATAGATGACTGTGGTAAAAATCCTGACCCACCTTATAACCACATAACATCTACATATCTATATTCCACAGATTGACATAGACTTAACTCAAACTTTTCCAACTTCATACTCAGAACAGAGAAAAACCCTTAATTACATTATGCTCGAACACATCATATTAAAAACAAGTGCCAAATACCACACGAAAAACTAAAAAAAACAAACACTTCCAAATAGTCGTTTGTTACCAAGTTTCTCCGATAAAACACAATATTGTTTAACTAAACTAACTTCTTAGACTATCCGAAAAGAAAAGGATCAATTCATATAACCAAACTCACAAAATAAACTAACACAAAGCCTCACACACATCAACTAGCAAACAGTGTTAACCAACATTCCCTTAATTTTCATTGCAGAACAAGAAATGGAAATAGAGTTTAAGGATAAGAGATGCCCCTGCTTGGTATTAGTATGAGGAAGATATCCAAAACCGAAATGCCAAAGCTAGCTCCTGCCAGGTGAGCTTCCCAGAATGCCAAAATGTCGTGCAAGAGAGCCCAAAATGCAGAGATAACAATAACAAACACCCAACTTCCTAAATGACCATGAACAGAAGGGTTTATCTTTTCTGTGAATATCCCTTTCATTCCATGCCACTTATCATGAAGAATACAATAGTAACACGGGTCCATAACCAACTATTCACCCAAAATGCCGCAGCATAACATGGTAAAAAGAATGGAGTCATAAACAAACTGCAATTCCTTAACCAGAGCAAATGGCGGACTTCAAACTCAACAATGAATTTCCATCGATAAGTTCATTCAATGCAAACTTATTACTTGTAGTGAACACAACTCAAAACCTACCAAATGTCCAAAATAGTACCATTCCACAAACCGAAAAATAGCTTAAACCCACTAACACCTCAATGCAAAAGCAAGTGCATTAAAACCCTGCCGTAAGTCATGTTTCGAGCCAGAATATAATAAAAGACTTAGGAATAGGTTAATTCATGTCTTTGCCAATAACATTAGTCATATATACTAACTTAAACATCAAGTTAATAGCGCATTCCAATGTCAATTAACTAACACTAAAACACACTAACCTCCTACTAACATACACCATAGGATATACTAACTTAGTTAATTCACATAGTTTTAGTAAATGAATACCACATTATTACTAAAACATTCACTCATAGTTATATGTATAAAGATACATATATTCAAATTCATTTACCTTCAATTTAGAATTTGATTAACGTTAAATAACAATAGAACTCTAAATACTGTCTATAAACATAAAATACAATTAACCATAATAACATAACCATTTCTAAACATATCTAACATATTATTAAGGATTTCGAAACAATGAATCAATAATCAGACAATTAACTAACCATAAAGTTTGTCCTTATTACATAATCAAACCAATGTTCAAAATTTGGTCTAATCCAATTCTGTCATCAGAATAGGAGTTATAAAGCAACAGAAATAAACATAATTCCCTGAATGTCTGGCAGAATAATAGAGATAACATATTTAATTTAAAAACCAAGTTCAAAAAGAACACAATCAAATTTCAAACTCAAAGGTATCTAACATAACATAACATAGAAAATAAAGTCTGGAATAGTCAGGGGCATGACACCCTTCCCCACCAGTCTAGGCTTACTCTTGGAAGCCTGAAAACAAATGAGGATGTGCAGCTCTCATAGCCCCTGTATCCTCCCAGGTTGCAGAAGTTACATCATCAAGATCCCATAACACCTTTACCTGCTCCACCTTGCGTCCTCTAAGATTTAGCTCTCTTTGCTGGATGATCTGCACTGGTTCCAGCATCAGTTGACCATCTACCACCTGTAAATTTTTCCAATTTAACATGTGTGCAATATCAGGTATATATTTCCTTAAGACGGAAATATGAAATACATCATGAATTCGTGAAAGACTGGGTGGCAAAGCAAGTCTGTAGGCAACTGGACCCACTCGTTCTAGGATCTCAAACGGTCCCACAAACCTTAGAGACAATTTTGACCCTTTACCATACTTAATAGGACTTTTCCAGGGTCTAACCCGAAGAAATACCTTATTCCCAACCTCAAATTGACGTTCAATCCTATGCAGGTCTGCATACTTTTTCTTCCTGTCCTGAGCTGTAGATAGGTGTTCTCTAATGTGCTTGACCTACTATTCTAAATCCTGAAGCATCTCGGGACCCAAAAGAATTATGTCTTCAAGATTGTCCAAGCTTAAAGGTGTTCTACATGGTCTTCCATACAAAGCCTGGAAAGGAGCCATACCTATAGAACTATGGTATCCATTGTTGTAAGCAAATTCAACCAAATGGAAGTACTCTTCCCATCTATTTTGCTTGTCCATCACATACATTCTAAGAATGTCTTCCAAAATCAGATTGACACGCTCAGTCTGTCCGTCAGTTTCGGGATGATATGCTGAACTAAAGTTCAGCTGAGTACCTAATTCATGCTGCAAAGACCTCCATAGAGATGAAGTAAAAACTGAATCCCTATCAGATATGATCTTCTTAGGAATCCCATGCAGCTTAACAACCTATTCCATATAAATCCGTGCCACAGATGCAGCATTATAAGTGGATCTTATAGGAACAAAATGGGCAACCTTGGTTAACCGGTCAACAACAACCATAATGGCATCATGTCGCCTAGCTGAAAATGGTAACCCCACTATGAAATCTATGGATATGGTATCCCATTTCCATTCAGGCACACTGTGAGATTGAAGTAAACCAGCTGGATGTTGATGCTTAGCTTTAACTCTTTGACACTCCAAGCATCTAGCCACAAAATCAGCAATATCCCTCTTCATACCCAGCCAGTAGTGATGCTGCCTAAGATCAGCATGCATCTTCTTCACACCAGGATGTGCTGAATAAGGTGCCTTATGTGCTTCAGTCATAACTAGGTTCCGAAGATCCCTGACTTCTGGCACATATATGCTGCCTCGGTAAGTCATTAATCCTTTAGTGTTGATAGAATAACCCTCAAATCTGCCTTCTAATACACTACCACTATCAATCACTACTTTGACATCTAAATACCAAGGATCAATAGCCAAATTCAGAAGTATTTTCTCTTTCAAATCAATTGTGAGGGTCAAAGAAGAGATTTCATGACACCTTTTGCTAAGAGCATATGCTACTTTGTTCTCTTTACCCTAAATATACTTCATTTTGAAGTCATACTCACACAAGAACTCCATCCATCTGCGCTGACGTGCATTAAGATTGGGTTGCGTGAACAAATATTGTAGACTTCTGTGATCGGTATGAAGCTCAAAATGTTGACCAAGAAGAAAATGTCACCATTTGGTCAAAGCATGAATCACTGTTGCGAGTTCCAAATCATGAGTAGGATAATTAATTTCATGATCCTTTAGTTTCCTAGATTCATAAGCAATGACCCTGCCATCCTACATCAAGATAGCCCCTAAACCATCCAATGAGGCATCGATGCACACAACAAATTCCTTAGAAGGATCAGGTACCGCTAAAATTGGTGCACTTGTCAAATGTTCCTTTAGATGTTGGAATGCTTCTTCACATTTATTTGACCAGATGAATTTCTTACCCTTTCTCTGGAGAGAAGTAATAGAATGGGCTATCTTTGAAAAATTAGCCACAAATCTCCTATAGTAGCTAGCCAGACCCATAAAACTTCATACTTCAGAAACATTGGTAGGAGTTGGCCACTCCACAATTGCCCTGATCTTAGCAGAATCAACAACTATTCCATCTCCTATAATAATGTGACCCAAATAACTTATTTCAGTTTTGAAAAATTCACATTTTTCAGGATTGGCATATAGCTTGTTCTTACGGAGACATTCAAAGACTTGCCTCAAATGCTGCTCATGCTCCTCCAAGGAGTTAAAGTATACCAAAATGTCATCAAGGAACACTACCACAAACTTGTCTAAGAAAGTCTTGAATACTCCCTGCATCAAACTCATGAATATTGATGGTGCATTAGTCAACCCAAATGGCACTACCATGAATTCATAATGTCCATACCTTGTGCGAAAAGTTGTTTTATGAATGTCAGCTTCTTAAATCCTTAACTAATGGTATCCAGATTTGAGATCAATCTTGGAAAATACCTTGGCACCTTTCACTTGATCAAACAAATCATCGATGCGAGGCAAAGGATATCTATTTTTTATGGTAGCTTTGTTCAGTTGTCTATAGTCGATACAAAGCCTCAAAGATCCATCCTTCTTGATGAAGATAACAGGTGCTCCCCAAGGTGAAACACTAGGTCTGATAAGTCCCTTCTCAAGGAGTTCTTCAAGTTGAACCTTGAGTTCCACTAATTCTTGAGTGGTCATACGGTAAGGAGTCTTGGAAATCAATTCGGTTCCCGGTAAAAGATCAATCCTAAAATCAATTTCTCTTTTAGGTGGGATACCCGGACTCTCCGTAATAAATACATCTGAGAATTCCTTCAAAATAGGATGATCTAAGTTGGTGTTCCAAGCAACTGGTTCATCAAAATCATTGATAGAAATAGCAAAAAATTTGCATCCCTTTTGAAAACATCTCTGAAGTTGCTTAGCAGAAATAGTTCTGACTGACATAGGCCTCTTAACACCTGCAATGATCTTGATGCTACCATTATCATCGATACACCTAACGGTCTTCTCTCTACAATCGATGACAGCTTGGTGTTTCTCTAACCAATCCATTCCCAGAATAATGTCATAAGAACCTAAAGGAATAACCCTAAGGTTAAATGTAGTCATAAAAGCCTTAAATTAAACCTTACAATTTTTAGCTATAATCCCCGATTCGACTTTTGTCCCTGATGCTAACTCAACTTGCCATGCCAATTCAGCTTTACTCACAGGAATTCCACATTGCTTAACCAAATTGGAAGAAATAAAAGAGCCAGTGGCACCAGAGTCAAATAAAATAGAGATCTTCTTACCTTTGTAATTACCTCTAGCTTCAATCACAGTGTTCTGATGATCTACTTGTTTCTGATCCACAGTAGCAAAGATGCGATGATTCCTTCTAGAATCACCAACAGTAGCCTCAGAACCTGTGGCTTTAGACCTGACCTAACTATTGCCTCATAGGGGACAATTCCATTGCAAATGCCCCAATTGCCCACATTGCCAACACTCTGCTCCTCTCTTGGTACTTTTATCCTGTGATGAGTTTACTGGAGGTGATGCATAACTTTTTTGTACACTCTGAGTTGGTTTAAAGGACTTAGGTTGCTCAGGAACCTTGAAAGTCTTGTTTGATTTGGAAAACTTTTCAAACTTCCTCTTCTGAAATTTACCACTCAAACCACTGGAAAATGCCCTGATATTATCTTGATAAGGTTTCTGATTCTTCCCACTGCTTTGAGCTGGTGGATTCACAGATCCCTTGGCTGAAAATCCTGATTTCAATTCAATGAGCTTGGCTTGATCAGCAGCTTCTTTCACTGTCTTAGGTTTGAAAGTTCTCACTTCCTCTCCAATTTTAGGGTTCAAACCCCTAATGAAGTGTTGTACCAAAGGCTTATCATTCTCTAACCAACTAGAATATTTCTTCAGTTGGAAAAACCTCCTCTCATACATTTCCACTGTTGAACTGCCTTGAGAAATGCTGAAGAATTCTTCGGATCTAGTTTGCTGCCAATAATCCGACATGAATCTCTCACGGAATCTTTCTATGAAAAGCTCCCATGTAACCTGAGAGATGAGAATTCCAAGGTGTTCTAGTTCCATATTCCACCATATGGAAGAAAAGGATCTCAGCTACATTACGGTCCAACGAACCTTCACATTACCGTGATAATCATGGAGAATAAAACATCTTTCGATGTTCAAGAGCCATGCTTCAGCTTTAGCACCACCCTCTGTTCCATTGAAATATGGTCCTTTGAGTTTAGAAAGGTCTTTTAACTGAGTCTTGATAACAAGATCTTCTGCTACTGGAACTCGTATAACATGAGCATTTGCTACACCATCTGGAACATTGTTCCTAGCTTCAATGTTATCCAACCTATCAAGAATCCATTGGAGAACTTCAACCTGAGGTTCCTCTCGATCTTCCTGATCCATTCCTATTAAAGGATCAACTTGTTCATCACCAAGTATTCCTTGGCGACCTCGACCTCTACCTCAGCCATGACCATGACCGTGTCGTCCACCCTTGCCTCTGCCTAAATCAGCATCAACTGGGTCACCACGCCTTTGTGCTCCTCGTGTGACAGGAGGCATGCTTGAAATCCTATAGAAAAGTTCAATAACATCACTAACGGAAGCATAAAGATAAAACCCATTTAAAAACCCTCAAGCCTTGAGTGTTTAAACTTGGGCTCTGATACCAACTGTAACACCCCATCTATACTAAAAGATAAAAGATGAAACTAAAGAAGAAACAACCATAAATAAATCACATAAAACCACGGCAATAATTTTTTTTTTTAAAAAGAACAATCTGATTACATATAATCAAAACAATATCTTCTAAGAGCTTTATAGTTTACAATCGATTTACATCAGAGTAATAATAATACTCTTTATTCAAAGGTTAAGTCTCAAACAAAATTATCCTTCTTTCCAAAAAACCATTACATTCTACGAATAGATCTGATAACTAATAACCATGAAATGATCTCTTTCCCATAAAACTTAACAACTGTTATCCACTGTCCCATATTCATTGATTTATCCATCTAAAACCTGAAAACCAAAATGAACACAAATGCAAACAACAAACAGGGCTCAGTCACAATGATAAAGAAAATGAATCATCTCCAAATATCTGCAACCATATAAGTCAATACAATATAACATTTATGCAGATTAAATATAGATGTAATTGAAAACTAAATAACATAATTTCATTTTACACCAAAATCATCAAGCACTGAATTTCTTTCTAACAGAAATAAACTCGCAAAGAAAATGACAAGTAATGATCCAATAGTTCATGGGTGTCCACATAAGGACCTACGCTATGTATCCGTAAGGAACCTCGTAGTAATCCATTATGTCTGATGAAACCATAATGTTTTATCTTTGTTAATTGAAACCCATTACCTTTGAATTTATAATTATCACTTAATTAAACAACTGACAGAAATTCTTTCCCATAAGGATATAGACTAGTGTCAGTCACCACTGATAGAAATTCTATCATCACAAGGTACTAGACTAGTGTCAGCCCCCAATCTACGGATCATTCTTGCATTATCTCAAAAAAACACTTGATCTAGCTATCAATGAAAGCAGTGAAATGAACTACATAACACAATTTCACTAACATTCTATTTCTAATGCATCAATTTACAAAATTGAAACAGCAAACAGAAATCCATTATAAAACCATATTACCATATCCCTTAACATACATTCATAAACATGATGTTTCACGAAAGATGAAAAGATCACAACTCTTTCTCCAACACAAATCCAATCAAAATAATCTCCATATTAACTTAACATTAAATCTGTAACTGTTCAATAAAATATCCATATCCAAATCATGTTTCCATTAAATAGAAAAGAACTAACATAATCGTACATCAACTAAATCAACACAACACCCATCACTTTTAACAAACATACTAGTTTACCATATCCGAATTATTAAACTAAATGGCCATACACCCTGCTCTATTAATTACAAGTTTATACCATTTATATACATGTTGGCGTATGTACATGTATACACCACGGCTTGTGTATACATATACATATCCCAGCAGGTATATGTATATATGAATACATAATTATATAAGCTTGTAATTAATAGTTCAGATTGACAGTCATAACATCTATTATATACATGTTGGTGTATGTATATGTATACACCACGGCTTGCGTATACATATACATAACCCAACAGGTATATATATATTTATATATCGAATTGCATAAACTTGTAATTAATAATTCAAGTTCATAAATATGCAATTGAAAAACCATTCAAATTGTCTTAGTTCTGTCATAGAATTAAATCAACCTTAATACACTACTAAATCTTGTCAAATATATAAAATAATTACAGTATAATAAAAATAACCGACTTCTACCTTTAAACAAATTACCAAGTGCTTTTCCTTACTGTCTGAACAAGATAGTAATTGACTTCCCTGTAAAACCCTTAACATAGCCTAATTTTGTTATGACTGTAATACACACTGGTGTTAATCACTGAAGACCATAAAGCTCGAAAACAAGTTTGACATAACCCAAGACATCCACATTTCTTTATTTGCTTATACATATAGTGACAACAACCTTTTTACAAAACATTGACACCAGATAACTAAAGGAGTTCACCCAAAAGAAATACTTTAATCCACACTTATGTTGCAAGTGTAACACAAAATACGACTGATAACAGATGACATTATGAAAACCACCAAACCCAAATCCCACATTTTAGCTCTAAAAGAACATCGATACCAAACTCGGTAGATGACTGTGGTAAAAATCCCGACC
This sequence comes from Chamaecyparis obtusa, assembly GCA_027943335.1. NCBI lineage: Eukaryota > Viridiplantae > Streptophyta > Pinopsida > Cupressales > Cupressaceae > Chamaecyparis > Chamaecyparis obtusa. The sequence continues at coordinate 232,897 of BSBK01012659.1, forward strand.
CACCTTATAACCACATAACATCTACATATCTATATTCCACAGATTGACACAGACTTAACTCAAACTTTGCCAACTTCATACTCAGAATAGAGAAAAACCCTTAATTACATTATGCTCGAACACAACATATTAAAAACAAGTGCCAAATACCACACTAAAAACTAAAAAAAAAAATACTTCCAAACAGTCGTTTGTTACCAAGTTTCTCCAATAAAACACAGTATTGTTTAACTAAACTAACTTCTTAGACTATCCAAAAAGAAAAGAATCGATTCATATAACCGAACTCACAAAATAAACTAACACAAAGCCTCACACACATCAACTAGCAAACAGTGTTAACCAACATTCCCTTAATTTTCATTGCAGAACAAGAAATGGAAACATAGTTTAAGGATAAGAGATGCCCCTACTTGGTATTCGTATGAGGAAGATATCCAAAATCGAAATGCCGAAGCTAGCTCCTGCCAAGTGAGCTTCCCAGAATGCCAAAATGTCATGCAAGAGAGCCCAAAATGAAGAGATAACAGTAACAAACACCCAACTTCCTAAATGACCATGTACAGAAAGGTTTATCTTTTCTGTGAATATCCCTTTCATTCCATGCCACTTATCATGAAGAATACAACAGTAACACGGGTCCATAACCAACTGTTCACCCAAAATGTCGTAGCATAACATGGTAAAAAGAATGGAGTCATAAACAAACTGCAATTCCTTAACCAGAGCAAATGGCAGACTTCAAACTCAACAATGAATTTCCATCGATAAGTTCATTCAATGCAAACTTATCGCTTGTAGTGAACACAACTCAAAACCTGCCAAATGTCCAAAATAGTACCATTCCACAAATCGAAAAATAGCTTAAACCCACTAACACCTCAATGCAAAAGCAAGTGCATTAAAACCCTGCCGTAAGTCATGTTTCGAGCCAGAATATAATAAAAGACTTAGGAATAGGTTAATTCATGTCTTTGCCAATAACATTAGTCATATATACTAACTTAAACATCAAGTTAACAACGCATTCCAATGTCAATTAACTAACACTAAAACACACTAACCTCCTACTAACATACACCATAGGATATACTAACTTAGTTAATTCACATAGTTTTATTAAATGAATACCACATTATTACTAAAACATTCACTCATAGTTATATGTATAAAAATACATATATTCAAATTCATTTACCTTCAATTCAGAATTTGATTAACGTTAAATAACAATAGAACTCTAAATACTGTCTATAAACATAAAATACAATTAACCATAATAACATAACCATTTCTAAACATATCTAACATATTATTAAGGATTCCAAAACGATGAATCAATAATCAGACAATTAACTAACCATAAAGTTTGTCCTTATTACATAATCAAACCAATGTTCAAAATTCGATCTAATCCAATTCTATCATCAGAATAGGACTCATAAAGTGACAGAAATAAACATAATTCCCTGAATGTCTGGCAGAATAATAGAGATAACATATTTAATTTAAAAACCAAGTTCAAAAAGAAGACAATCAGAGTCCGAACTCAAAGGTATCTAACATAACATAACATAGAAAATAAAGTCTGGAGCAGTCAGGGGCATGACACATCTCCTGTTATAATGTGTCGAAGATAACTAATTTCTGATTTGAAAAATTCACACTTCTTAGGATTAGCATATAGCTTATTCCTTTGGAGACATTCGAAAACTTGTCTCAGATGCTGTTCATGCTCCTCCAAGGAGTTAGAATAAACCAGTATGTCATCCAAAAAGACAACTACAAATTTATCTAGGAAAGTTCTAAAAAATCCTTGCATTAGACTCATAAAAATTGAAGGCGCATTTGTTAAACCAAAAGGTACTACTACGAATTCGTAATGCCCATACCTTGTACGAAATGTTGTCTTATGGATATCAGCTTCCTGAATTCTTAATTGATGGTAACCAGATTTAAGATCAATTTTAGAAAACACTTTAGCTCCCTTCACTTGGTCAAATAAATCATCAATTCTAGGCAATGGATACCTATTCTTGATGGTAGCTTTATTTAACTGTCTGTAATCAATACATAGTCTAAGAGATCCATCTTTCTTCTTAACAAATATAACATGTGCACCCCAAGGAGAGACACTTGGCCTAATCAGCCCCTTCTTAAGAAGTTCTTCAAGTTGCACTTTAAGTTCTACCAACTCTTGTACCGTCATGCGGTAAGGAGTCTTAGAAATAGGTTCAGTGCCAGGCATAAGGTCAATTCTAAAGTCTATTTCTCTCTTGGGTGGAATACCTGGAATTTATGTTACAAAGACATCTGAAAATTCCTTCAACAAAGGATGGTCTAAATTGGTGTTAAATGCTATAGGTTCAAAAAAATCATTAACAGATACAACAACCAGTTTGCAGCCTCTCCGCAAACACCTTTGAAGTTGTTTGACATAAATTGTTCTAATAGAAATAGGCCTCTTAATCCCTGTTATGAATTTATTAGTTCCATAATCGTCAATGCATCTAATAACCTTTTTTCTGCAGTCAATAATAGCTTGATGCTGATCCAACCAATCTATTCCTAGTATAATATCATAGGTTCCTAAAGGAATGACCCTAAGGTTTACTGTAGTAGTAAACACCTTAAGTTGCAATTCACAATTAGCAGCTATCAGCCTAGTTCCTACCTTAGACCTAGAAGCTAACTCAACTTGCCATGCCAACTCAGCCTTTCTCACAGGAATATCACAATGCTTAACCAAATTGGCAGAAATGAAAGAATCAGTGGCACCTGAGTCAAATAAAATGGAAATTTTCATACCTCTATAATTACCTTTGGCCTCAATCACCGTGTTCTGATGTTCTGCTTGATTATGATCCACAGTAGCAAAAATATAGTGGTTCCTACCAGAATCTCCAACAGTAGCCTCAGAACCTGATGCTTTTGACCTACCATGATTGTTACCTCGAAGAGGACAATTCCATTGTAGATGACCCAACTGCCCACAATGCCAACATTCTGCTCCTCTTTTGGTGCTCTTATCTTGTGTGGAGTTTTCTGGTGGTGGTGCATAACTCTGCTGCACACTTTGAGCAAGCTTAAAGGACTTAGGTAATTCAGGGACCTTAAAGCTCTTGTTTATTTTGGAAAATTTATCAAATTTTCTCTTTTGAGATTTGCTTACAAAGCCACTAGGTGCTGCCTTAGAATTATCCTTGAAAGGTTTCTGACTCTTACTACTACTTGGAACTGGTGGATTAACAGTGCTTTTGGTTGAAAAACCAGATTTCATTTCTGCAAGCTTAGCCTGATCAGCAGCTTCCTTAATGGTTTTTGGTTTGAAAGTTCTCACTTCTTCACCAATTTTAGGATTTAAACCCCTGATAAAATGCTGCACCAAAGGTTTATCACCTTCATTCCAACCAAAATATTTCTTTAACTGAAAGAACTTTCTTTCATACATTTCCACTGTGGTATTTCCTTGTGAAATGTTAAAGAATTCCTCAGACCCGGATTGTTGCTAGTACTCAGACATAAACCTTTCCCGGAATCTCTCTAAGAACAATTCCCAAGTGACTTGAGAAATATGGATTCCAAGGTGTTCTAATTCCATTTCCCACCATATGGATGCAAAAGATCTTAACTGCATTGCAGTCCAATGAACTTTCACATTAGTGTGATAGTCGTGAAGAATAAAACATCTCTCGATGTTTAGAAGCCAAGCTTCTGCTTCATTACCAGCTTCTGTTCCATTAAAGTATGGACCTTTAAGCTTAGATAGGTCTTTTAGCTGAGTCTTGATAACAGGATCCTCTGCTATAGCCTGGTTGGCATTGGGAATCTGTATATTCTGAGCATTTGCTCCCCCACCAGGAATATTATTCCTAGCTTCAATCCCATCCAACCGTTCAAGAATTCGCTGAAGAATTTCAGCTTGAGCTTCCCTTTGCTCTTAACCCTAAGGATTTTCATCACCAAGCATTCCTTGGCAAACTGTCCTCTACCTTGACCATGACCGTGGCCCCTACATCCTCCTCTACCTCTGCCTGCATCGGCATCAGCAGGGATTCCTTGTCCCCGAGCTCCTCGAGTAACAGGAGGCATACTTGAATTCCTATAAAAGAGATTTAATTAAAATCCTCATAGGAAGCATAATGTAAACCCTTCTAAACCTTTGAGCCCCAAGTGTTTAAACCTAGGCTCTGATACCAAATGTAGCACCCCAAGCTAAAACCAACTAACAAGAACGAAAACTCAAACAAACACCGAACAATTTTTTTTTATTCCAGAATATAATTCCATTACATAACATCTTTACAACCAAATACCAAGAGTATTAATACTGCATTATTACGTAACTGATAATTACATCTGAGTATTTGGATATACTCTTATTTAAATACAATACAAAATTTCAAATACAATCAGATTGTCAACTGATTCAAATCAGATTCAGATACATTTTACAACCAAGAACCAAACTACATCTAGTCCTTAATGTTCTATCAGTAGATTATTCTTCCAAGTCCTTCTACTAAATATATATAGAACCTGAAATCATAAGCAAACACAACCGACAAACACAACAGGGCTTAGTCACATTGTCTAAGTTGTTAAAACCTCCAGTAAACCTTCATGTTAGATATAGTAACAGCATGATAAACATGTAATCCATATAACAGATATTCTGAAAGTACAATTTTCTTTTCACAACCAGATTTAAAGAAAGTACCTAATTTCTTACAAACAGTTATGCAGAAATAAACTCACACAGATTATGTCAAGGTAATGATCCAGTCATTCATGGGTGTCAACATAAGAATCTACGTTCAACCACTCGTAAGATTCAATGTTTCAGGTGAAACCATAAGTTCTTATTTTGTTATATGAAACCCAACCCATGAATTTTTAATATTATCACTTGATTAGATAACTATCATAAACTTTCCCATAAGGATCTAGACTAGTGTCGGAGGGCATCCGACAAAATAATTCTATCACCACAAGTTACTCAATTTATGACAGCCACCCAATCTAAAGGATCACACTTGCATAATCTAAGAATACACATGATTTAACTACTATAAATAGAAATGAACTACATAATTCCATTTCAATAAAATAGTTATTTCCATTGCATCAATAATAAAATTGAATCCACAATCTGGAAATCCATATAAAACCATGTTTCCATATTACCATTCCATACTTAACCAAGCATCAAATCTTCTGACTGAAATTATAACCATAATCTATTCCATCATAGTAACATCAACACAAAATGCCATAAACAATTTCATTCACATTGGAATCTTATCTACAATGATTATAAATAAATCTATTCATAAACAGACTCCATCTGAATTATACAGAAATCTTCCACAAAACTCATTACAGATATCAATTAAATAAGTTTGTTGAACTTAACAGAATATATATATATATTTTTTAAAAATATACTTTACACTCTGTACTGTTATCTATAAGTTCATATCCCTATATTCATGACAGCGTACATATATGTATATATCACAGCAATATATATACATAAATGTATTCTAGCATGTATATAGTCATATAACCTCATACATAACATTCTAGAATGCTAAGTAAAATATCTAATTTTACCGTTATCATAGAATGCAAGAAAATGAATTACACATATAACTTTACATCCTAGAAGTTCAGAATTAGAAAATGAATTTACCAAGTTGTAAGGGTGTATATTCATTCTAAAGACTGAATGCAACTAGAATAATCTTATTTCTAATCTCACACCAAAGTATTACATCATTTATACAACTGAAACTATAATGCCATCGAATTTTTATTCAGTCAATAATATTCTTTCGACACACATTTAATTCATATATATATATATATATTTATCTAGACATCCTACTAAAAGATTAGCACATGATTTCCATTGTTCTCGGCAATCCTAAGATCATATCAAATCTTGAACTAGTAACTAACCCCAAAGAAATACGGCTTTAAATTCATATGCAATACACCATAACAGAACTAAATCCAAATCAAGTAATGGTGCAATAACTTTACAAAAATTTAAAATTGAAACAGCCTCCTAACTCTTCAACAGACCCGAGAGTAAAAGAAGTTACAGATCTAAGAACAAATTACCGATCCCCCACCGAATTCAAGGAACTGTGCAATAAAAAAAACAAATGCCCAAATCTATTATGTTTCAAGATTGTCCAATATATTATGGAAATCGACAAATACAAATGTCCATGATTGAAAAAGCCATCTAAATTAAAAGACACTCATTCGGATGTAAACCGAGTCATAATCAACAAGTTTATAAATCTTATCCTTCTGACAACCACATTATAGACCTAATAAAGACTCGTACTAAAGTTTCATAAAGTAAAAACAATAACTCCAACGTATCCGATTATTACAATAATCATCATTGTCGATAATTATTACATATGCAAAAGTTTTCACATTATTCTTTCTGAAACCAAAACACTCAATGCTTCCCTCTAACGACCACAAACAATTTATGCATGGCATTCAAACAATGATACCCAGCAAATGTCGTCTACAGATGTGAACCACATAAAACACGTTATGAACAGAAGAACATAATAATGACTAGCAGAAAAGAAAACACTCGAAACTAAACAATGTTTCACAAAGAGTTCTCTGTCTATACCACAAACTTTATCTCCGAAAATCCTTCAGAAATACGACTATACTACTACAGAATGGTTCATGCTATGATTAAAGAAAAACATACTACCTTTATTTTGTCACAAACCTGAATACAGAATAACATCCCAAGCCATTGATAACCGTCGAGATACCATAAACCCCATCCTTATTTCTTTCTATAAACATTTGGGTTTTCATATGTTAAAACTTCATAAATGGCTAGGACTATAGTAACCGCAGACAAAACTAAAACTATTAATACAAACCCCTAATACAAAACGTACCCATAATACAATTAATGGAGTTCAAAAAGTTCTAGTAGAACCAGAGATTCACATTACGGAAACAAATCCTTTAACACAGAAAATCCCATAATTGAAACATAAACACCCACTTTCCTCTGTATATGAAAACTTTGAAAACAGAGATTACATACATTCATAGCAAGCTTACAATAGAACTTTGAACAAAGAAGAAAAACTTTTTAAAACAAACAAGTTTACACTAGGGGTAAAAGCACAATAAGCTGTCACCCTTTTACAAAGGAAGAGGCTAACAACACAAAAACTGAAAAACTTCAAGGGCATAAAAGTCACATTTTGTTGAGAATTTGAAGATGATGTAAACTGATGAAATGTGTAAAATAGGTTGAATTTTATGCCTATAATTTTTAAAAATTAATTTGAGCAAAAATTAATATATTTTATTAATTTTTTTGGTCTATTTTTCATATCCTAAAAATACTACAAAAAAGGGGAGTTCACTTCTCGTCAAATCATTATAAGTAAAACATGTTTTTTCCCTCCAATTTCGAAATATGTTTTAGATGACATGTATACCTAGTGCAGGAAAAAAGAAAGAAGTTTTTTTGATCTATAGTTTACCCGTTATAAGTATTGAAAGTCGACCTTACCTGAAATCAATAGTTTTTGTCTCCCGTCACTTTTACCCTATCAAACTATACCAAAAACCAAATAAATTATATATTCTTGAAGAGGACTCTCTCCTCTAGTGCCGTATATAATTTTAAATTTTTTTTGAAATGATTTAGTATTTTTCTATATTTTCCAAATCAACATCTTCTCAAAGTTTAATATACCTACATGTAGTTTTTAGCAAATTTGTTTAATGTTTTGTAGATGAAACAATATAAAATTTATATGTGCAGAATTGTACTTCCGAGATCTAGAAAGGGGTACTTTTAGTTTTTTAACATTTTCTATTTTGATCTAAGAAAGGAACAACAGAAGTGGAAAATTTTAGTTTTTTTGTGTTTTTGGTGGTTTGGCTGCCAACATGGCATGCCACCTAAGTAGACTCGGCCGAGTCTGACTGGGCCGAGTCGGACTCGGCCGAGTCCCCCTAGGGGGTCGGCCCCACTAAAATATCCTAATAGTATGGAATGAGTGGTTTGCGATATATTTTCATATTAAAAATTTTATTTAGACTCGGCCGAGTCCTACTCGGCCGAGTACTACTCGGCCTAGTCTAATGGGCCACGTAGATGCCATTCAGCACCGCGTGGCGCTTACGTGTACTCGGCCATGTTAGACTCGGTCGAGTATAACTGGGCCGAGTCTAACTGGGCCGAGTGATTTGAGTTAGCCCAAAAGGTGACACTCGATTGTGCTTTTACCCCTAGATCTTTCATTCTTAGCTTCTATTAACATAAAAAAAAAATCCATTCACAATCCTATTCGAATAGTACCAAAATATACTTTCATGCAAAAATAAACTCAAAGTAACAGAGAGAGTGATATGGTGAGAGAATGCCCCTGCCTGAGAAAATGCGAGGGTGAACACTAAAAGACCGCTTGCAGAGCTTCCTACCCAACTCGCAGACAAAGTCTTCATCCTCCTCAAAGTCGTGCTTCACAAAAATCTCACAACCAACTCTCACAACAAACTCAGAGAAAATGCAACCACGATATCGACAGAAGAAACGAGGTATGCAATGCCGTGAAGATAAAACGAACTGGTGAAACTCAAGAATCTCCCTCATGGTTAACAACTTCCCAAAATTTCGCAGAGAAACCCGTTCAATAGAGGGTTCATTATTTTTCCAAATTGAAGTTCATCAATGGTGAACTGAAACCAAAATGTGATCCATCACCAAGCAATATGACAGATAAGACATACGATAAATGCTCATTACTACGAGCTAATCCAAAAACCCCACTCACATAATAAACTCAACACTTGGCATTTTCTGTACAGCTCGCATACCAATACCTACCGCATTGAATTGCCAAGTTTGCCGCCATATGAATCCACTATTCTCTACTAAGTCTAGGCTAGTTTAGGTTAATTGTTTTGCTAGGTTTAGTAATATCGCATACTAACATGCCTTAGTCTTTTACTTAGGTTAGACTATCTTAGCAAAGGCAAAGTTCAAAACATAATTTTCTAACTTTCATAACACAAGATCCGCTAACACTATAGCATAGGTATTAACATCAAAAATCTGCTAAGTAAACTAACATTTAAAAATAAAACATTACCAACATATTAACAATAAAATGATATTAATATTAATATTAATATAAATACTAATCCTTGCCATTACCCCATATACATAATAATCATACTATTAGTCATTAATATTAATGTTAATATTTATCTTAAATATTAATATTAAGTACTATCAATATTACTTGCATATAGAAAATTAACATCAATATACAAACACCAATATTTATACATATAATTATAACATTCACTTTTATAAGCATATGTACGTATATAAAATCAACTATGTGTGCATGTTTAAAACCTAATCTACATATTAACATACACATATAGTTATTTCATAATAGCGTACACTGATTTATACTTATGAAATGTTATAATATATATCTATATATATATCTATAGATATAATATATATATATATATATATATATATATATATATATAGATATATATATATATATAGATATATATATATATATATATATATATATATATTATATATATATATATATATATATATATATATATATATATATATATATATATATATATCTATATATATATATATATATATATATATATATAGATATATATATATATATATTATATATCTATATATATAGTATATATATATATATATATTATATATCTATATATATATATATATATATATATATATATATATATATATATATATATATATATATATATATATATATATATATATATATATATATACACAAATTCATCAATAAACATATCTGTTAATTCTGAACATAAATTTTCTATCAACATACCAATTCTGAAACAGACACACCTAAAATGGAACTGAAACCATTTCAAATAAACTTGAAAGCTGAATAGTCTTTCTGAAACATTACTTACTACAGGATTCTGAATCTGAACCGATTCAAAAGATAAAATTCTGATATAACACAACACTGAAATACTTAAACCATAATTCTGAGAATCAGACCTAAGTCTAACTGAATTCTCAAAGTATCAGAAAAGCATCCAAAACATTGTCAGATAACAAATGATCAACAGAAACATGTTCCAACAAGTAACAAACCTACTAAAAAAAAATTCTAAACTAATCCCAGAGTTCGAGGTAATAGATGCAGAACTGTTGGGGCATGACATAATGTAGATGGAAAAATTGGCAAATAGGAACAAAACTGGAAAAATTAGATTGTTAGCTAACTGCCAGAAACCTATAATGAGCCAAATCAAGATCCAAAAATTTGAAAATAACCCGTGGGTGAAATATGGGATGAATTTATATGGTACATAACATTTCAAACATTCTATACCTAGGAACAAGGTGCTTCAGACATTCTATTCCAGACAGTTTCGAAGAAATTTTTTGGGATCCTCCAACTATTTATAATCTACCCAAAAAAGATTTAATAGTCCCATAGTCTATTCATGTACACATAAAAATAGGAACACAATTTTCTAATGGGGTTTTCCTTGGTCAAACCCTATTTAGGAGCCAACCTTGAAAATGAAAATAAATTATATAAAGGAAAGTATGTAAAAGGTAAATTTGTTTGATTCACCTTGCATAAACCCTCATGGACAAATTTAGAACTTTATCATACCCATGAAGATGATCAAATATTATTTTAATCTAGGAGCTAGCTTTGGAATATATAATGGAATCAATGATGTCCTCATAAATGTATGGATCTATTAACACCACTACTAGATCTTTAATATAGACATGATTGACAATCACTTGTAATGTAGGAGAGATGAATGTTGATGGAAGGAAAGATATTCTTGCTTGATTAATAATTCCACTTTTTGGCCATCATGGGAGAGATAATTTATTCAATAAGAGAATACTACCTTGGAACTAACTTGTGAATTGGAGAAACTAGATCTTGGATTTTTTCCTTCAAATCCTAAATCCAATTGCTCAATTACTCGTGATTTCTTAATTACACTTGATCATGAATGCTTGAGAATAGTAATGGATGTCAAAATGGGGAGAGATAGGGTTTATAGAGACACATAAATGAATTTTTTATGGAAAAAATACTAGAAAACACCTATAACTACTGTGTGAGATCTTGAGATTTGTACATGTATACAAACTCAATTTCAACTAATTTTGGGAGGTACAAAATGGTTGAAATGTTTTTTACCTTACTTTTTGAGCTAGAACAAGTTGAATAGTAGTTTTCATGGGGAAGATTGTGGATAAAATTATTGAAAACTAATTCTGGGGTTTTCTAACAAGGAAGAAGGTTGGATAAAGGGTCCCACCTCCTAGTCAAACCCCTACTCAAGAATCAACCTTGAAATAAAATCAAAGAAATGAAATTATGTTGTCATATGTAAGAAAGGATAAATAAATATAGGAAATAAAGTATATCATACCTTGGGAGCATAAATTATTCTTCGGATGTGATCAAATATGTTGATGCGATAGCTTGACTTAAAACAAATCCCAAAAGGAAATCTTGAAAGGAAAAACCTTATGAAATGGATGTTGTAGTTCACTAAAATGTTTTATTGACATAACCAAAAGAAACAATTGAATGGAGAGGTATATGTATTTCCTTCCTTGATAGAACACTACTTTTTTTAGGCCTTTAATGAGGGAATGAAGCTAGATCCTTGGATAAAAACACCTTGATTTCTTGAGAAGAATCATAGATGTCAAATAATTTGACTTGATTTATTGATGGCTCTTGAAATTGACTTCCTTTCTTACACTTGATAGCTTTATTATGAATTATTCATAATAATGGTGGATGCCAAAATGAGGAGAGATAGGGTGTTTATAAACCTCTCACAACATCTCAGGGGTTAAAACTCAAGTAGGTTGACTAAGGGACCTAATCTCCCACAAAAAAAACTAATATAGGGATCTAGGCCAAATTTGAGCCAATTTAAGTTGGAACATAGCATTTCAAATATTATATTCCTAGGAACAAATGATTTGAAATAATTTTTAGGAAAATAATACCAAATTTGAACTAGGTGTTGGGGTGATAGGGAAGATTCCATATTATGAAACACAACTAATTTTGAGGTCGAGATAGAGCAGAAAGGCCATAAATGGTAGTATAAGACCTAGGTGACCAAATATATTATGGGATTGTAGGAAATATAGAAGAGAACAATTCAAAATAAGGGATAACATTGATTTTGAACAAGATCAAAATGATATAAAGGACCCATAACTAAATTCAAGTATCCATTAAGTGCCATATGAATTCCTATTATAGAAAATACACTAATGTAGGTACAAAATAGTCATTAAATTATACACTAATTAGGTTCTTACAATTTATGATGATACATTTAGCCCCCACTTTAGTGGGAGTGTGGGACTTGATCTCATGCTCATAATAAAGGAAAAAAGATAGAAGAGAATGAGAGAGAAATGAGAGAGATGATAATGGGAAATCTACAAAGAGATAAGACATCACTAAGTTTAAGGGAAAAAGTCCCCAAACAAAGGATCTTAGCTTGTACATCCATACACAGGTACATATAAAGAATGACAAACTCCTACATCTTAGTAGGTTTCTAGGTGAACTAGTTGAATAGACCTGAATGAACCAAATGTATCAACCAATAGTATCATTCTAAAAAATCTATTACAAGAGCATAAGTGATCATATGGTAAGGGAAAGAAAATACACTAAGGATGAGACGAAACTCTATTATCTAATCCACTAGCATAGTTATGAGAGCATGAAAAGATGAAAGAAGGACCATGTATCCAACAATCTAGCAAGTTGCACTTATGCTAGATGATTCACAAGAGAAGAAGAGGAGGGAAAGAAAGGCTAGAAAGTTGTGTTATGCTAGTTCCACTCATCCCAAAGAAAGAGGGAAGGATAATTGATGGTCTAGAAAGCTATTTTATGTTAGTTAATTTCACCTTGAAAAGTTTGTGAATAGGGGAAAATTATAAAATTTTGTGCTCAAGGGTGGCATAATTTTGTTTAGAGGGGTTGCTTATGGATCACTCATACAAATTTGATTGAACCGGGTAAAACCATAAACCATATGGATAATTAAAATTGATAATAAATTTATAAAAATGGAACATCAAACACCAGATATAATGTAGAAACCAAGATGGGAGAAACATGTTTTACAATAAACCTTTTTCATGGATGCTTATCCCTTTGACTTGATAATTCTTTCTTTGCATAGTAGGAGACTTCTATAAGACTCATGTTCATTTGAGGTGGATATGATATGGAAGGAATAATAGAATTATGAATTGGACCAGATCATGTGGAATTGGAGGGACTCATTTGACATGTATGGGGTTCACGAACAACTTGAATAAATTTGTTTGTATCATGAGGGGGATTAGGAGGACTAATGGGATCCTGCAGTGAAATAGTTGTAGTAAGGAGATCATTTGGTAGGATAGGATCTTGTGGGAATTTCTAAGGATTAGGACAAGGAAATTAAGAGATTGGGATATGTAGAGGAATGGTGAGATCTTGTGGTGGAAATGAATTTTAAGGATACTTTAATCTTGACTTGGAAGGAGATCATTAGATTTCCATTATAAAGGTATTTTTCTCTTGACTTTGGGTGGAATAATTAGAAGGAATGGAAGGGAGGTCATGATATTCCTTAGGAAGTGGAAGGTCAATGGGATTGGAAGGACAGTTTTTTCTTGAGATGGAATTGGATCCTCTTGCATAGGAAAATTTTGGATAATGGGATCATCATTAGGCTTAAGGAAAATTGGATCTTGCTCAACAATTGGATTGGATTGGTCATCATTAGGATCTTGATATTGATTTATTTTAGGACACATTTCTTCATTCTTTGAATCATCCTCTTAACATGGGGTAATGAATTGGGATATGCATTGGGGAATCTAGAAAGGGGTCAATGCTTTGGCATGAAGGAGTTGGACTTTGGATTGGAGTCTCTTGAATAGGATTGTTGAAGATGAAGACATGGTGGTATTGTCTATAGAATTTTGGAAGCATGGGATTAAGTTGCATCAATAATGAGAGTAGCTTGGATTTCTTCTATGGATAGACCTTTGGAGGTTTCATCAATGGATCTGTAACTTGATGGACATTGTGAAAATTTCTCTTGTGAATCTTTGGAGGTTGAAGGAATGGTGGGAGGCATGAATGTTTCTTTTAGGTCAATATATTGAGAGGAAATAGGTGTGTCATCCATGTGATTATTCTAGGCTGGCCCATTTCTGGACATAGGCTCATTATTTTATTCATGCTCTTCATATAATGTTTGAAGCAACTTGTGTAAAGATTTAGATGTAAGTTTTCGCTGCTTGGGCGAGTCTATTTGTGATACCACATCAATATTTACATGCAAAATTTTTTTGGATTCAACATGTGGCTTAATAGGTTTCTCAATAATCATGTTTGATTGGTGTCCAAAAGATGACATGCTTGAGCTTGTGTTTGTTTGAGAAAACTTTGGTGGTGTATTCAAGAATTCAAAGGACATTCATTGACATGTGGTGTTCTTGAAAAAAAAGTTATTTGTGACCTTGATATCGATTTAATGATTTTACTAATTAGCACAAGAGTTGTGACATTGTTTGAGGCACACTTGGTTGCATTAGAGTGAAGATTGTTAGGTGGTTTCCCAAGTTGAATTATGTCATGCTCTGGTTGACAGTTTTGATTTGGAAATTGTTTGAATGATTTCTTTAGGACTTGATTGCATGGAAACTGATTGAATTGGCCTTGGTTGAAGTTTGTGTTTTCTTCATCTAGTTGTGAAAGAATTTTTGGTGTTTTTGATCTTCCAGTGAGAGATTTAACATTGACTTCACCAGACCTTTCTTTTTTGCATTTAAGGAGTTTTGACATCTCTTTGTTAATCCTTTCAATATTTTTCACTTGTTCTTCTACAATCTTAACTTATTTATATGATTTTTCTATCAATTTTTGGCTCAAGTATGCATGGGATTGATGTGATTGATTATTTTATTATTCTAATACCATTTTTCTTCGGTCGAAAAATCTTTGGGTTTCCTCTCTTGAAGGGTACATGGTGCTTGGGCTAAAACCCTATATTTGGAAAGGTATAGCTTATCTTGGTTCAAAGAATGTTTGCATGTTCTCACTTGAAATGCATATGGGTTGATAATAAACTTTCCTTTGGGACCATGTTACAATTGGCATTATTTCAATATGCAACTAAGGATATGAAAGGCATATGCAAAATGCACTTTGTTTTTGGATTTCAAATATTTTGAAATGATATGTAATCTATGATATGCAATGTGAAAAGCTTAATACAACTTCGGATATGATTATGCAAAATTAAAGCTAGGACTTTATGATAATACAAGCTAAGACAATGACAATGCAACTCTAGGCTTTAGAGTCTTTTCAACTTTGAGAAAACGTTTTGAAATAGAAACCTAAGAGTAGAACCTTAGGAAATTGAAAATGGATCTTGACTTTGAAAGAGATCAAAGGACCAAAAAATAAAAAGTAGATAAAAGG
>BSBK01012660.1:0-50000 GCA_027943335.1 Chamaecyparis obtusa
AAGATTGCCGGTTGCAGATGATTTCTTCAGCCTCCCGTCTGAAATTTCTTCCTAGATGCAACTCCCCGCTTTCTCCCAAATTCAACTGAAATATTAATATTATTTTCATACGTTTTCCAGCCTCCTCCTTTCCTTGAATCCAACCATCATACTTATCAAATTTTCTCTCCAACTATATGGTTGGAGAAGTTTCTATACGGGAAGAAACTTCTCCAACTTCCATAGTCGGTTGGAGGTGGAACTAATCTCTCCCGTAACATAATAAAGTTTTCATAATTTTAATTAAAATATTATCCAAAACAAGGTTTAATAACAAATTTAATTAATTACCTCACAAGGAATTCACATAGCCCAATTGGTAACTAACTAGCCCAACTTCTAGGAGGTCTCGAGTTCAACTCCCTCCTAGCTAGCTAGTTTTATTACCGAAGGCAATTTATTTTTATTTTATTATTTTATTTTATGTATTTCTTAATATACTTTTAATTATAAAGCTAGTGCTATTTTGCTAATCCTATTAATATAATTAAGCATATATTTATTTATATTTATAAATATAAATAAATATATATATATATATACCTTAATATATGTATATGTGTTCATAAGCATATGTGTGCACCCATATGTTTATGACACATATAGTATAAATAACTCATTATTCATATTACTTTCATTTTATAACTATATAGCCAGAAGATGTAGGGTACAAATAACAGCTTGTCATTAATACTAACATGATAATCTAACAAGGATAAGTCACTGACACAGAAATCGACCAACAAGGATTCACATAGACAACCTACTGACAAAGTCAAGCATACCCTAACAGCAAGAACAAGATCCAAACCCTAATAACTGATAAACCACATAATACCTCCCTACCAGGAACTGATCCGGCACTTCCCACCTAAGGTGGATGATCAAGGATAAAGGTTTTCTTTTGTGAAGCTTGGTGATATCTCCATGACAACAACAACGATCGAGGATTTTTAAGGGATCGCTCAGACCTGTGGAGCCAAGTGGAGACGATACCCAGTACCTCCAAATCCTACATCACCAAGAAGAGATACATATACATATAGATATACAAATCAGATATATGCAAGCAGATGACTAGGATCGATACATCGTGTGGACCTCACTGAGTGAGTAACTACGACTTCGTCCTGAGTCATGAAAACACATCAGACATATGTATCCATAAACCAATTGAGATAAGGGTTAGTATACAATTCATGAGATAAAACATGTAAAACTAATACATTCTTCTAGGATCTCATAAACATATAATCAATGTAACTATAACTGAGCATATAAATATCATCTGATGAATGTATAATCCTCCATGAAACATAAACATGAGTGCATAGTTCTAACCATCATAATAAAAAAAGTATCAAATCATAGTATCACTGTAGGAGAGGTATTACATCCTCCCCCCCTAGAGTTAGGCTTACTCCTGGAAGCCTACAAATAAGTATGGATAAGCATCTCTAATCCTAGTGGCATCTTCCCATGTGGCGGAAGATTCATCATTGGGGTCCCATTGGACCCTTGCCTGCTCTATGCTGCAACCCCTGAGGGTCAGTGTCCGCTGCTGCAGAATACGTACTGGCTCTAAAGCCAGCTGCCCGTCCGCTACCTGTAATGCATTCCAATCCAAAACATGAGTCACATCAGGAATATACTTTCTAAGAACTGAAACATGGAATACATCATGAATACGAGCAAGGCTGGGCGGCAAGGCAAGCCGATAGGCTACTGGTCCTATCCTCTCCAGGACCTCGAAAGGACCAACAAATCGGGGTGCCAACTTGGAGCCTTTTCCATAACGGATTGGACTCTTTCGTGGACGCACCCTCAAAAAGACTCTGTCACCAGGAGAAAAGTGTACATCAATCCTGTGAGCATCAGCGTACTTCTTCTGTCTATCCTGAGCTGTCACAATGTGCTCTCTGATGCGCCTGACCTGATCCTCCATGTCCTGCAACATCTCCAGCCCCAAAAGTACCCTGTCCTCCAACTGGTCCCAGCTCAAGGGAGTACGACATGGGTGGCCATACAATGCCTGAAAAGGAGACATGCCTATGGAACTATGATAACCATTTTTATATGCAAATTCTACCAAGTAGAGGTACTCCTCCCAATGGGTTTGCCTGTCCATAACATACATCCTGAGCATATCCTCGAGGACCTGATTGACTCGCTCTGTCTGTCCATCTGTCTCAGGGTGATAGGCTGAACTAAAGTTAAGCTGAGTCCCTAAAGCATGCTGAAGTGATGTCCAAAGAGCTGAGGTGAATACTGGATCACGATCAGATATGATTTTCCTAGGAATGTCATGGAGTCTCACAATATCCTAGCACGGGGGGTGAAACTTTACCAGTTTCACATGGTTGGGTGGAAAATCTTTCTATCGAGGTATCTATATATTATCTTTTAAAAGTTTTCATTTTGTAAATAGTTTCAAAAAAATTACTTTTTAAACAAAAGTTGTTTTAAAAAAAAAAAAAATTGTGTTGTAAACGTGCGGGGAAGTGGGGCCGTCATGGTACCTTACGGTACCAACGGCAGTGACCCCACTGCCGCCGGCACCATAG
This sequence comes from Chamaecyparis obtusa, assembly GCA_027943335.1. Lineage (NCBI taxonomy): Eukaryota > Viridiplantae > Streptophyta > Pinopsida > Cupressales > Cupressaceae > Chamaecyparis > Chamaecyparis obtusa. The sequence goes on from BSBK01012660.1 coordinate 2,604, forward strand.
GGTGCCGTTGGCAGTGCACCGCCCGCCGTGGAAGTTTAAACAAAAAATGAAAAAAACTCAAAAAAAATTATATTTTCGATGTTTTAAAAAAAAAGGTTTTCTTTCATTTCGATAATACATATTATATTATATATATAATATGCATGATATTATATATATAATATAAGGTGAAAACATATTTAAATGTATGTGGATAATTTATATTTAAGGTTATATTATATATATAATATGGTTAATATTATATATATAATATAATATATTTTATCAATTAATTTAATATTATATTATATATATAATATATAATATTATATATGTAATATAATATATGTCTTTTATGGATTATAATCATTATTTGATTTAAAAATTGAGTATTATATTGTATATATAATACATGTAGTATTATATATATAATATAATAAATGTACTTTTAAATTTATGGGTTATAATGTATTATATATAATATGTCATGTAATATAATTAGCATATGCAATTAGCAAATTATATAATATGTCATGTATATTGCATCTAAGATGAAATATAATTCAGAAGCTAGAGATATTTTAATGTAGTGAGTAAGTCATACTTATTTTATTTGCGAATATATAGTGAAAATTTATTTCTATACTTAGTTAAATGTCAGGATGGGGATTAGAAAACTGAAAACGAAACCCTTTGCTTCCTAACTTACCAACAATCAAACCTGCTAAACTTTAGGACCTCCTAAGTATCCTAGGGTAGAACTGTTAAAGTGAAAATGTTGGACATGTTAGTAGGTTGCTAGGAAAACCTAACGGGAATAGGTTAGGGTTAGGAAACCTAGGAACCCTAAGTGAGTGGCTCTCAGTGCGGGGCCGGGGCCCTAAAGTGGCTAGACCAGGATAACCAACTGATGAGTTAATTAACCAAGTGATAACCTAATAAAATTTAAGGGATGGGTTTAAAACATTAAAAAGATTAAATTGTGCCTCACCCATGCCATTAGCGCTAGGACAGGCTATGGATGGGAGTGGGAGAAGGTACCCATGCGTAGGTACAATCGAATGGTGCTTGTCTGTACGAAAGGCATTCGATTCCACATGTGCCTACTTGGGGGCCGGGGCCCAGTGTGGCTAGTACCAGGACAACCCAAGGGGTGAGGGCTATGCGATGACACTCACTTAGGTTGTTGCTTAGGATTTCCTACCCAAACCCTAGAACCCTTGTTGAATAGAACTGTACTTGTGGAATTGTTATCCAACCCTTTTGGTAAAACCTAGTAAGTTCCTTCTTTGTGGGCTTGGTGTTTATCTCCTAGCACGGGGGGTGAAACTTTACCAATTTCACATGGTTGGGTGGAAAATATTTCTATCGAGGTATCTTGTGCAGATGTAAACAACTGAAGATTCATATTTGTCTAAGCACCTGTTGAAGAATGAAGACCTGTACTTATTCATGTTGTTGTAAACTTATGTATTCTCCTATGAGGAGTTTAAATGTAATGTAATTTTCAAATGATGTAATAATGGGTAGACGTAGGAAAAGGGTTATATGGGATGTTTATTTAATGGAAAGATGTAATCTTGTTATGTATCAGGTTATGTAAAATGTTGATGAATCATTTGTTGTACTATTGCAATATGTTAGTTAGATGAAATGAAATTATAGTAATTGATCTTTTAAAAGTTTTAGATGGAAATTAACTATGAATGTGTTTATGTATTTTCCAATAAAGAACTTGAAATAGAACTTGTATGGTTAGTAAATGTTGTTAATGGTTTATCAGCTTTTCAATAATTTAAACATTTACATTTAAGGGAACCTTGGAAAGAAGTTAGAATATGTTTTGTTTATTTGCAAACTTTAAAAGTTCAAAAATCTTTGTAAAACTCTACTTAGGTTTTCTTTTACAAAGTAAACCTTTGTGCATTTCCCTGGTTCCCTTGCGGGGCATGACACTTGGTGTCCTAAGTTGTTAAGTTGTGCTACACTTAGAAAATTGTAATTCAGTCCTTTTACCTAATAAGCATTATCACATCTGATTTAATCATTTATCAATAAAGATACTTTTCCTTTAACCATGCAAGGTGTGCCATTACCCATTTTTACTGATGTACATACATACATACATACATACATACATACATACATACATACATACATACATACATACATACATACATACATACATACATACATACATACATACATACATACATACATACATACATACATATATATATATATATATATATATATATATATATATATATATATATATATATATATATATATATATATATATATACACACACACACAGACACACACACACACACACACGCACACACAGAATTGATCTAATGCTAAAAATTTGACTCTATTATTTGTCGTGCTAGCATTCATAAATAATTTTCATTTTGAACTCGCTGAAATTGGTGCTAGTATTTTGAAAATGCATTTTCATTTTGTGCATCTTCATTTATCACTCACAATTCAACTTATAAATTAATCAAGCTTGATGTTTACTTATTTTGTGTCATTTAGGGAGCACCAAATGCTCTATTGGGGGTCAAAAAGTAAAGTGACATCTTTTTGGTCTCTAATCCACATGTAGTTAATCTTTCGTAACATATTTTTTAATTACTAATATTTGAAAAAGTGAAATTACTTTGATAAGAACAATTTTATTTAAAGAAAGGATGAATTCTAAACTTTGTAAATAGATTTGTAACACCAATTTCTAACTTTTTTCATAATTTTTGTTGTGTGATTTTTTTCTTTGTTTATATTTTTTTGTAAGTGAGATTAAATATAATCCAAACATAGATTAATTTGTTGAAAAATAAGCCTTTTTGTATGAATATGTAATTAACTTCTTTTTTTTGTTGAAATGAGAACATTAATTTGCCTAGTGCATAGGTATATTTAATTTTATTTTTATGTATTTTACTATTTTTTCATGTCTGTGTAATAAAGACCTTGAAGATCTGTGGGAAATTATGTTCAGTAGAAAATAAAAATATATACAATAATCAAACTAACTATATTCAAAGTTATTCCCATTGGAAAACTTATATCAAGTACTACAATCCTACAAATATTGTCATATTCATTGCATTTTCTAGTACAACCCAAGGTTGGAAACAAATGTTTTTTGAGAAAATAATTATATTTAAGGTGAAAGACCATTTTTAGGGCCTTAATTTGAAGTTATGTCAATTACATGAAAAAATGGCTTGAAAAATCCTTGAACAAATGTAATTTCTAAAAGTGTAAAAAAAGACATTTGTTCAAATGTCCCTTTCTATTCCATATTTTTTGTAAAAGGGGTAGAAACAAACCTTCAAACAAAGGTCTCTTTTTTTTCATTTTCGGAAATACATTCGTTAGAAGGTTTTACACCTTCAAATAATAGTACTTTTTTCACCCACATTCAAAAAAATGTATTTTAAACTTGATACCACCACTTGAATTGAGAAATATCATGCATCCATGTTCATGAGTCATTATTGTGGGTTTAGCCCTATTTGTTAGAGACTATTATACATGGGAACTCCATTAAGTTTGCTAAGACCCACCATTATCATTGTCACTACCTAACTAGTTTTCTTTATAATGTGCTATCATGCATAATATTATTCTACTATCTATTTATTATATCGTAGGTTTATTCTACATAGGATAAACTTGTTTAGGTGTTGACTTGAACACATATCATGTTCATGTATAAAATATCTTTTGTATTTGGCAAGTTATGTTTTACTTTGCCTTCTCCATAGTGACTCTCTTGGCGAGTCCTAATTCTCATGTGACAAGAGTTCTCTCAAGTATTTCTTATAAATACTTTCTCATGCTTACATTTATAAAAACCCTATTACATTTTAATCTTGCACTTTTGAAATATATTATTCATATTTCAAATATTTGTGTATTTATTATTCTTCCATTATTTGAATATGATATTAATTTTCATAACCTAGTTTACTTACCTAAATCTTATCTTGTGTGAATCATTTAAGTGAGTCCAACATAAGGATAGATCTACAATCCATTAATCACTTTTTCCTCTTCCTGCTGATAGAACACTTGGTATGATCTGAAACATCGATTGAGAAAAATATACAATTTAATCCAAACATTACTCAATGAGCCCAAGATGTCAAAAAAATTAATAGGAAAACATGGTTAGTTGATAGCATTCTATAATCACAAGTTCACATGAACCACCTTTGATCAACCACAACTTGGAAGTCAAAGAATAGTCACCACTTGTCAGCCTTGTCCATGTATATGACAAATCATACACCTCTAAAAACAAAATATTTAAATTACCAACTCATTGTATACATGGTTAGTAAAAAGAAAATGTGTCATTTTGACACATACAAGACAATGCCAACTACAAAAATTGAAATGTGCCAATATTGAATCCTCTCCCCTATAAAAAAAATCTAAATACCAAAACACCTAAAAGATAACATCACGGTCTTGAACTTATTACAAGAGGATGTAGTTGCATCATGCTCCCGCCATAATGTTTTTGTAGTGACGTTGAAACTATTATAAATTATAATAATAATATTAGAATCTTAACATCGTAAATCATAAGTTGGAGTTCTTTGAATAATAATTATAGTACAATAATATATAGTAATTATTTTGACAAATAGTAATGAGAAAAGTTTAACATTAAATCATTTACATTTAAATGTTAAAACATCAAATATTTTTCTTAGTAAGTAAATATGCATTGCATCTAATTCCTCTCAATTAGTCAAATTTATAACATATTTCTTAGTCAAAGAACATTGTAACAAAAATCTATAACATGTTCCTTAGTAAGCCACGAACCCTATTGAGAGGGCAGTTAGGGGTTCAATTCTTGCCCACCCACAATTGGAAATAGCAAGAACAATAGTCAAGAACCATTAGAGGTTAGATGATGTATGTAGACACATGATATCAATACTAGCATACATGTTGTTCATGGCATTTCACAATTAAAATAAATAGTATCACATATAATTATACATGTAATTATTGATATGTATTATAATAATGATAATAAACATATAATAATAACTTCTTATACTATTAGTTATCCAGAACACCTATTATTATTCATAGTAACAATTTTACTATTTATTATGAATAGCTATGTATTTTAATAATAAGTATTATTATGCAATTATATTTAATGTACATGCAATTAATATAGTATAATTATTTCATTAATATGTATAAAGTATATTACATTCTTATTATTAGTTATTGTATTATTATCTAATAACCATATTTATTATATAATATTCTATAAGAAATAATGATCTTATCATTACTAAATGAGTTACTTAAAACAATACTTTATTTTTTTTAATGTTTGATATTTAAAATTGTAGATATTTGTTAAATTATTATTATAAAAAAGCAAGTGGTTTTATTCAAAGAAATAGGACAAAAAGATATAATTGTATGTATTTGTTAAATTATTATCATATAAAATAAGTGATTTTATTATCCATATATTATCAAAAGAAATAGGGCAAAATGAAATATTGAAATGACTATTGTATGAAAATGAAAAAAATTACAATCATAAGAAGAGTCTGTCATTCTATTTTAATTATTTCTTCTCATTGGTTGATTGTGACATTTAAAATGCTGATGTCATCCTAATATAAGAATGTAGAGTAATGTTATCCAATAGAATTACATATAAAATAATTTGTATATTTTAAAGAAATTTGAATAAAATGATAAACTTTAGAAAATTTTGTAAACCTATTTAATTTTGGATAGTGATTGGTTGATTCTTTAACATTTAATTGGATTCGATCGAATGTATAAATATTCCTGCATTGGACAAGAACTAAAGACTACAAACATTTTAGATATTTTCAAAAAACTATAATCCATAATATAGGGGAAAGGATCCCGTGCCCGCACACCCTAACTTTGTGCACATGTAGATCATAAATGGTATGTTGGATTTCGACGATTTTTTTGGTCTCCTAATGCAAGTTAACTTCTTAAAGTTAAGGTTTCAGCTTTTGGGTATTCACGGATCTCTTTGTAGAGACCATCGAACATAAAGTGGTCAAAAAGTGGTCATTTCAAAGTATCGTCTGATACCCACTATGTTCTTCCACCAATAACCGTTCACTCAAAAATGTTAGTACTTGCGGCCAAATGTCTCAATAGTCATTACAAAATGTCCCAGTAGTGGTGCACAAATAGACCAATTACCAACCGAAAAAGTTAAAAAATAATCAGCTATTAGTACGTGTGTAGTCGACTATTGATATATGTATTATCATTTATGAAATTCCTTTAATATTAATAATTGAAGAATAAAAATGAAAAAAAGTTTAATCCTTTCCCTAATAATAATAACATGATCATATATCACATAGAGTAGCCCATCAATGAGATAGTTGTGAAGGGCCCCAGTGAGCAAAGTAATTGGAAGGGCGGTGCCGGCCATGAGCACTGAACCAGCCAAAGAGTTTTCCACATCTTCAAATCGTTAAACAAGAGTTGAAATGAGCCAGTTTTTTAATACACACGTAAACTTTCCAGGAAATGATTCGTCCCATTTCAGCCAGTCGGTGCACTTTACTTTCAACACACGACAAACCCGACCAACATCATGTGCTCTCCAGATTACAATCATATATTATCTGCCCTCTCACGTCATTTAAACAAATAATGAGCATTTCACCATCAACAAACAAATAATGATCCATTCACCATCAACCCTCACAGAATCGTCCAACACAGGAAATTGAGAAAATTCACTGACCGTGTTTATATACTTTTATACAATTATACAGAATTTGGGAAAGTGGGTCCGTCCAAAATCCCATAAACATCTCAGGTTCAGCATTCATTGGAGTGTAGCAGCAACTTCATTAATTCTGAAGAGTTCTTAGTACAGTTACTCAAAATTATGAATTGGTAACTTTAATGATATTAGATTTCTACAATTTATTATATTGAACAATTAAGTATTTAACATGCTATGGAAGGGTGGGTATAGGGAGGATAATAGCGTGGATTTTGGAGAGGAGTGAAAGGCCGTGCATTATCAGAGTTTAGAATTCTTTGACATGAAGGACACATTGTTAGAGTTGCTGCGGACATTGGAAGGTATAATGGAGACGAAGGTGATACAAGTTTTGCAGATCTCAGTTGTGCTAACTCATCCTGCAGTCTTCTGTTTTCCTCTGTTAATGACTCATAGCATTTCCTTAGGAATTCGCAATCCACTTCTGTTTGCTTGAGCTTGCTTCTGCAAAATTCAATGAATGAATTCAGTTTCAAGATTCAAATTTTTGTAACATATAATTTAATTTTGATAATGTTTTGGATCTGATTATGTAAGGTAAGTTTTATTTTTTCATCAATATTTCAGATCACATTCTATTATATAGCATTTCTCTTTTTCAACTATTACATCATCATGATGAATCATGAAATATATTCAGAAACATTAACCAAAAATTTACATAATGTAAAGTTTTATCCTCATTAACATTTCAGATCACTCAGCTTATAGTCTATAATTCATCATATAACTTTATTTTATCTTGACAACGAATCATAAAATATAATCTAGAATATTGAAAAAAAATAAACATATATAATTTGAAATCCACATATATTGCTAAGATTGATATCAAATCAATTGGCAGCATGAAAAAGGGGTGTGGGTCAGGGTGATTGTTACCTTGCCCTTCTATTTTGGAACCACACTTCAACCTGTCGAGGGCGAAGATTCAGTTGTTTCCCCAAAGCTTGCTTTTGTTTCTGAACACCCAATAAATAATCAATCAGATATGCTCTGTACATTTCTACTTGTAAGAACATAAAATCATTCCCCTTTATGACCACAAGTAACGGTAAAAAGCAGAAGGAAAAAGTTTTTCTTTAAAAGAAAATCAATATCTCAAAACAAGGACTAATTTAGATGAATTACACTATAAAATCCTGCTTACTAAATCAACAGATGTGGTAAAGTGTTCACAGTGTTCTCTTCCTGTTTTTAAAGTGTTTACAGTGTTCTCTTCCTGTTTTTAAATTCGATTGTACGTTTTTTTTCCAACAACATTTTAGATTACATTCTGTGATTCATCTTTAGAAATAGTTTACATCTTATTTATTTATATTTGAAGAACTATTTACAAATTAAGATGTTTCTAGATTTTATTGTGCAAACTTTTAAATCATATTTTGAATCAAATTTCATAATCCATCATCAACAGACAAGAAGAAAAGAAAAATATGTCTCTTCTCTTATTATCTATTTTCAATGATGAACCATGAGATTTGATCTAAAATAATCTCTCTTTTCTTTAGTGTCTATTTCTTAATGATAGATCATAAAACTTAATCTAGAATGTAATCTTTCACCTCTTGCTATTTATTTCTTGATATTTCTTGATAGTGAATCATGAAATTTGTTCAGAAACATCACATAATTGAATCCAAAAACAATCTGATATCATTAACTACATTTCTCCCAATAACTATAATCTTTTTTATGAGAAACATCACATAATCAAATCCAAAAATAATCTGATATCATTCACTATATTTCTCCCAATAACTACAATCTTCTTCTAAAGAACTGGGTACAAGGTACTAATATTTCACATTGGAAATCAATGTGGGCAAACTAAAATCCAAAGCAATAGCAAGCCAAAGGCTTAAAAGAGTGATTACTAGATCTTGAAGGTCTGCAAAAGATAAATAAAAAATCTGCAATATTTCGTGGTTTCTAAATTTGATTGTGTATATTTGTTTATTATAATGTTTTAAATCACACTTCGCAACTATCATAATAATAAAATTATAAATTGACTTTAAATAACAACCCAAATACCTTAGAAATACAAACCACACTTACAGGATTAAGAGTGCTATTCTGTTTGAAGCTTTCCTCCAAAATAGCAGATTGCTGTTTTGACAGTCTGAGCTTCTTCCTTGTACCACAGCCCTCTTCCTCTTCATCACTAACTCTACAATACGATTTCTCTGCCTCGAAATCCTCTGCAGCACCATAACGCTCTCGCTTGGTTCGAATGCCATAGCTGGCCTCCTGATCAATCACATTGAAATCCACATAAAAGGACGACACACTGCTGTTAGCAGAGGACGCCCTATTGCTATTATGGGTCTCCTCATGCTGATTAGAATAGCAGTTTCCAGGAGGCAATTTATTAACATCTATATTCTTCTGCCCATCTGCAATCAAAACACCCACAGATGAGAATAAATCACCCAAACCCAAATCAAGAAAAATCAAATTCCAACTGAGAACCCATCTTTATATTTGAAATCGCATGGATTGTGGAAATTTGATAGTATTAAGCCATTTTTACCTGATGAGCTCTTCGCCCATGGGGAAATCTCTGAAATAGATGAAGAATGATGGGGAAGAGGAGCCAAAGGGAGCAGATCTAACTGAACAGGAGTCGAAACATCATCCCTTCCACCATTACTCAATCCTAAAACTGTATCACATTCTTCCTCATTCCTACCCATTACAGATTCTATTTTTAACCTTCGAACGTCAAAAGATCGATCAATCGATCTATGTATCTATCTATCTATCTATACTTTCTTCACCTTCAAAACTCTACCCAAATGAACTTCCTAGAACTAGAACTTGATGCTCTGCAACTCCTACGAAAAACCTAGAGCCCCTCAATGTTTCCAAACATCACCCCTTCCACCATTGCTCAATCTGACCTCTAAAATTGTATCAAGTTCTTACTCATTCCTACCAATTTTTAACCTCGTGAACATTAAAAGTTCTATCACTTAATCTTGACTTTCCTTACCTACAAAGCTCTCCCAAAATGGGCTTCCAAAAACTTGAAGCTCTGCAACTCCTAAGGAAAAAACTAGATCCCCTCAATGATAAAACACCATGAGACATCACGGGGAATTTGTAGGAGAGAAGCAACAACGGTCACAGTGGATCCAGGGCCCACCATGGAAGCCACTTTTGACCATAACCAAACTCCAATCATATCAATGAGGACCTTAAATTATTACTAACAAATAAACAATGACGATGAAGACATTCAAAAAAATAAATTCAAATCCTCATTCTACCAATCCACGTGGACAAGATCTTGTTGTTGATTTTATATTGGTACGCAAGCGTGGTACCAAATGTTTTGCTCCCTCCATTAATGATCACCGAAAGAGCCAGGCAACTGTAGCACGCAACCGCATTCAGGGCAAGATGTCACGGGTCTGTCCGGTCACGATTTTGACTGCTATGTTATGATTAGCACAAGTGGGCACGTGGGGGTGCCACCTTGTATGAATACAAACACAAATACCAGTAATCATTGCTTATCTTCCATTGTCGCCCACGCTTTTGCTTTTTTATTTCAAAGCTTTTTCCCGACACTTGGCCCACTCCGGCCTCTCTTCTAAATAAGTTGAGGACAAAATGCTTTTGTATAGGAAATCGTAGTCTTTTTGGCTTCTCTATTCCCCTTGGTTGTAGTGGAGTGGGGAACCTGCCATATTGTTTAATGGAGCAGTCTACATCAGTTAGGGTTGGGCTTGTTTCTAAGTCAAGAAAACAACCATGAATTTCTCTTCTAGATTAGAAAATTTGAATCATGTAGGATACCAGATGTAGGTACAAAGTTGAATTTATGTTAAGTTTGTGTCTATGACTTACTGATTATATGGAGTTCGTCACGTGATTACAATTGTATCTTGAAGTCAATCGTGGGACTCTAGATTAGGATAATTGTTATAGGTTTTAACGTCATGTGATTACAATTGTATCTCAAAGTCAATCATGGGACTCTAGATTAGGATAATTGTTATAGGTTTGAACGTCATGTGATTACAATTGTATCTTGAAGTCAATTGTGGAACTCTAGATTAGGATAATTGTTATAGGTTTGAAGTTGAATTTATGTTAAATTTGTGTCTATAACTTACGAGCTTTGGGGAGGTTGGGAGTTTTTCGTGTGATTACAATTGTGTTTCAAACCCAATTCTAGGTCTCTAGATTAGAATAACAATTACAGGTTTAAAGTTGAATTTATGTTAAAGTTGTACCTACAAGTTACAAATTTTAGTGAGTTTGTCATGTGATTACAATTGTTTCTCAAAGCTAAGTGTGGGTCTCTAGATTAGGAGAACAATTATAGGTTTAAAGTTGAATTTGTGTTAAAGTTGTGTCTGCAAATTATAGGGAGTTCACCATATGATTGCATTTGTATATTCAAGACAATTGAGGGTCTCTAGATTAGGATAATGACCTTATAGACCTTTAAAGTTGAATTTATGTAAAAGTTGTGACTACAACTCACAAGTTAAAAGAAGTTTTCCATGTCATTACAATTGTGTCTCAAAGTTACTTGTGGGTCTCTAGATTAAGATAACAATTATTAGTTCAAGGTTTGAATTTATTTTAAAGTTGTGTCGACAATTTACAAATTATAAGTAATCTGACATGCAATTATAATTGTGTCTCAAAACTAATTTCAAGGGTATCTTGATTAAGATAAAACTTATAGATTTTAATTTGAATTTATGTTAAAGTTGTGTATACAACTTACAATTTGTTGGGAGTTTTCCATGTTATTGTAGTTATGTCTCGAAGATAATTGAGGGTATCTAGATTAGGATTATGGTTATAGGTTTAAAATTGAATTTATGTTAAAGTGGTGTCTATAACTTATAAGTTAGAGGGAGTTGTCCATGTGATTACAATTGTGTCTAAAAGTTAATTATGGATATCTAGATTAGGATAATAATTATAGGTTCAAAGTTGAATTTATGTTAAAGTTGTGTCGAACAAATTACAAGTTATAGGGAGTTTCTATGTAATTACAATAGTGTTTCAAATTTAACTATGGTTCTTTTAATTAGGATAACAATTATAAGTTTAAAGTTGAATTTATGATAAAGATGTATCTACAACTTACACATTATAGGGAGTTCACCATGTGAATATAGTTGTGTCTCAAAGATAATCATGGATCACTAGATGAAGATATAAATTATAGTTATAAATTCAAGAATTTATGTTAAAGTTGTGTCTACAACTTACAGGTTATAGTCTTGTAATTAGTTATGGGCCTCTAGATTACCAATTACTCTAATTAATTTTAATAAGGAAAAAATAATAGATACACTATTTGGAAAACTTAGGTTTGAAATTTTGTAAACTTTAATATATGTATGTATGTATATGTGTGTGCACACACACACACACACACACACACACACACATATGTATCATGGATATATCTATACATACATGTATACATATATTTACACACACATAAAATTAAATTTTGTTATTTTTTGAAATATTATAATTTTAACTATATTTTTATCTTATATTGCAACTTAATGTTTATAACGAATGTTAAACAATAATATTTATAATATTAGTTGAGTCATTAAATATTTCAAAGGTGAGATTTCTAATTAATTGTGGAGCATGGACTTGATCCTAAAGGACTTTGATTTGATATATAAATAAATATGAGACTAGTCTATTTTCAAGATATAAGATAGTCCAAGAGAATCATTTTGGACGTTGACAAATTTATCATGTACACCTTTAAGATCTAGTGCCCATCATCAATTTTCAAGCTACATACACCAATCTTCCCAATTTACTTTTTCTAGCATATTTCAATCTATTAAATCTCAACTCTTCTAAAGTAATTGGTGTATAGTTATTTTTTACACTCGTTTAATTAAAATAATTTTTAAAGAGATTTTATTCCCTAACAGATATGAATTGATGTTATCTCTATCTTCACATGATAAGTAGATATTAGAGTTAATAAATTTTAGTAACCACAAGTATAAAACATGTTATAACATGCTATACAATTGAGGAGAGCTATATGTGGAGATTTAGAGAAGACTTACAATCTTGTTTCTATTGGTGATTCACAAGATATTTTCTAATTTTTTAAAACTTATTATGTTAAAATTATAACAAATTTGAAAGGATGTAAAAAGTAGCTCGCACCGTAAAAATATGATTATCTATGATTTTAATTTGATTGGCAAAGATAAATTCAAATGTAATCATGTATAAATGCCATCATTGATCAATTTTAATTTGACTAGTAAAGGTAAATTCAAATCTAATAAATGTATAAGCATAGTTATCAATTATTTTAAACTTGACTAACAAAGATAAGCAAATCGTGTAAATGTATGTACCAAATAATTTTAATTTGACAAACAAAGATAAAAACACCATACAACAATAGATTAAAAAACGCAACTCAAACTTTCAATAAATAAATAAATTCAAATATTCTTCTTAAAAGTTTTGAATTTAAGTTATATTAAATTAATGAAATTTCCAATTCATAATGATATCGAGATTTTTACTTCTGAATTTATATGATAATTGGTAAATTCTATTTAACTGATTAATAATAATGACGACTTTAACTTAGAATAAAATTAATCCAATCATTTACATTAATATCAATTTATAAAAAAATCAACAAAATCACTTAAACCCAAAATGAAAATTTTAAAACAAAATTTTACTAAACCCAAAAAACATGGTAATATGATACACCTAAAATTTGGTCAATATCCTTATAATCATGCTTATCTTGTCTCTAATCTCATTACCAATTGTGATGTCACAACTAATCTAGATGGTAAAATCACATAATGTCCCCATCTGGTCCTAATGATGAGATCAGATCTCCTACCAAATGAGAAGGAAAAATGCAAGAATTGAGGGAAGTATAAAGTGGAATTGTTGGTTTGCTTTATTTATCATTTATGAGACACAAAATTAATGTCTCTTGTTGAGCATGTGAACTCAACACCAACATTTAAACGTACAGTGGTTGCATTGTGCATTTTCCATAACCTATGATGTTGATAGCCGCCCTAAACTCCGTAGTTTTGGTAACAATACTTGATTAGGGTAAAATCTTTGGAAACTCCTAAAATGTTATGTGGGAGGAATTTCCGTGTGTCTCTTTTAAATGTCAATAAATGATTTAAAGCATGTGAGCAGGTTTTGGAAGGTACCATTCACAAAGATAATTTCAAAACTTCAAGAAAACCATAGTAATTTTTTTTTAATTTTCTAATCCTTGGAGTATACTTGGGTGCTTCTAGCTTGATCTATTAGTAGTTGCAAACAAAAATGAAACAATGTCATCCTATAATTTAATAGGGTTATTAATAAATTGAAGGTACATAAATAAATAATATGATGTTTAAAATATAGTTTAAATATTAATGTTAATAGAGGTTGATAAATAAATATGTTAGTATATATAATATTTTGGAGTGAAATATTTGTATACATAAATGTTGGATATTGATTTATCAGTATTTTAGGTATATCAATGATTAATTAGAGAATTCTTGGTGGAAAATTGTGCGTAGGTTTTTGATGTAGTCAAAAGTTCTTTAAAATTATAATAGGTTATAATGTGTATTTTTTTTAATATTAGTGATGCTTAGCAAATGCATTAGACTTAGTGGATGATTGTTTATTGCTATGGATAACTTTCATGACAACAAATTTATTTTCACAAGTGCAAATATAACTTGATGCTTTCATCTAATCTTTGATGATTTTTAGAAATTAACTTATAGTTCACTTTGATATTCTTGGTTCATTCCCTCTAAAACTTGGTTCTTTGCTTTCTAATTTGCATAAGGTACGAGTAATTTATTCTATTGTGTCAAACCATGTAGCAATACAAGGTCAATGACTTGATAAAGGCCAAGAACAACACTCTCAAGTATGTAACATGCCATATCTATGTTCATGCAATACAAATGCTTCAATAAATGCTCTTGATAATGCGTGCTAGTGATGACAACTCTAAGATGTAATGATTGAATCTGGCATGAGATAATTAGATGATAAAGTATCAAGTAGGATTACACCTTTACATACAACACAAGATTTTCAAGTTAAAAATTTTCATTCTTCAATTAACACATAATAGGTGTAAGGATAGGTCAAGTTGAGTCCAAATGAAATGTATGTTTTATAAGAAAGGGATCATTTATTTAAGTGTGAAAGTAGTTTTAAATCACTTAAGTGAACACACACACACACACACACTTTTGTGTGTGTGTATGTATGTAACCTACAATATGAAAGTAGTAAAATTTGTTGGCATTGTGATGGATTTTGGTGAACGGTCATAGGTGATTATGTTTTTTGTTGTCATTAATGGCACCATAGTCACTGCACATGGTTGGATCAATCGGTAAGGTCCATGTTCGATTAGTAAGAAAAAAAAACCAAGTATAGTAACCTATGTACATGAAGAACAGATACAGATGGAGATTTTGGTAGTAGTCATTCTCAAGTTAGAATTAAGTGGAGCGGTCATAGAATCAATATTTATATGATCATAAGACATCGTGTCTACAACTAAAACTTACTTGGATAATCAGTGTGCAAGCATCATAGTGGTAGAAGAGGCTACAAGTTAAAGAGACTAAGCTCTTGAGCTACTGGTGGTAAATTTTAGATCGGTAACCGGTATGGATATTTTGGTGTGTACAAATGTTATAGTGACGTGTCTTAGATAATAAGGATTTGATGAGCTATCATTTATACGCTCGAGGAAAGCATGAAGGGAAGATTCCAAAAGAAATTTGGGATGGTCAATAGGTCTTGATTGTTCTTGGAAATATCACATGTAAATCTCATGATAGATTGAGGCGGTGCTAGAAAACATTTTACAAACATCGAGATATGTGTTTTGACGATATGTATTTGAGCGGTAAAATTGAAATTTGAAGTTTGGTGAAGGTTAAGGTGTGCAAGTTAAGTATTTATTGGGTATTGCTCTTATTGAAAAAGGTTGTTGAGAGTTAGTGAGTTGATGATTATATGAGGTGAAATTTGTGATTGCTAGGGTTGTGGTCAGGGTTTTGTGCAAAGGAAAATCAGAGAGCAGTAATAGAGAGAAGATTAGATCTAATATGCAAGGTGTCCTATATCTAGATCATTACTTGTTGTTTCCTAATAGTTGCAGCAAGAAAAATCCCTTAACTGAGTGAACTTTAACAGGTCTTCTACTATCAATCCCTTAACTAGGTGGACACATAGAAAGAGTTTTAAATCCTTTAGCGAGGTAGATCTTAACAGATCTCATTCTACTCCTAACATTTTACTAGTCACTCCTAAAAGGGTGAAACCTCATAAAGGGTATTTGTAGCTCCTAATAGGGAAAACCTTTTTACTACAGTGAAGGCCTTGTGGGTGTCATCCCCACCATGGTTTTCTCCCTCTAACTGAGGATTTCCATGAGAAAAATTTAATGTGTTATGTGTGATGCATGTGTGGATGTCTGATATTGTTTACATTTATTTCATTGCATTAGTTGTATGTTTTTTTATTTGGAAGTTGTTGCTAAAGTTAAATAGACCTATGGTTGAATTAGTAGGATACTTGTTTGTACTAATTCACTCCTCCTCTCAGTGCTTTCAAATACTAACAATTGGTATCAGAGAATTGGTCCTCTTGGTATTAAGATCAATTTCTTGAGGAGAAGATCCCTAAAAAATAGACATGGAAAGTTACAGATATGAGAAGCAACTTGAGATTGCGAATAAGATGATCAATGAGCTGTAGGAAAAGTTGAAGAGCTCCCTTGCAAAAATAAGAGAACTTACTGAGCAATTGAGGGAAAGCCAAGACTACATAGAGAAACTATCTAAAGGAAGTGGATTTGAAGAATCCAAGGAGGTAATTTCAGATCCGATGATGGAAAATAAGAAACTAACTAAATACATATCAAATATGAGGAAACAACTTGAAGATCAAGCAGTCAAGATGTGTGAAGAGCTTAAAGGAAGAAGAATTGTTGAGGATGCAAGGAAATCTACTGAAGATGCCAAGAAAGTTGTTGAGGATTCCCTAAAGGAAAAATATGAAGAACTTGATGGAGTAATACATGAATATGCTTTATATCATTTAGTTAAATACATGATACAATTGAATAAAATCTGCAAGTTGCAAGTGAAACTGAAAGCCTGAGAAGAAAATGAGAAATTGAAGAAAGAACTAAAAATTGAGAAATAAGCTAATGAGCAATTGAAGAAGTATAATGAGAGTTTACAAAATCTTGATGAACAATTGAAGAGCCAAAGGGGAAACAATGATACAACTAGTCTTGGATACACTAATCAAGGCACATTTGAAGAGGGAGATTCATCCAGATTGAAGGAGCCACAACAAGATCTGAAGGTAAATTCAAGTAATTCGGGTAAGAAACCTAACAAACCTATATGTTTTGATTGTGGAAATCATGGCCATACTACAAATGTGTGTAGGAGAAAACTGATGAATAAACCTTATTATTTTGATGGTTATTGCTACAATTGTCACAAGTATGGTCATACTACTTATGAGTGTAGATCTAGATCTAGCAGTAGATGTCGTGGTGGTAACTTAGATGGATATTGTTATACATATAATAAAAATGGTCATAAAGCTAAGGATTGTAGGTCTAAAGTGAATGTTCCTAGATCTTCAGTTAAACCAATAAACCATTATGGAAGGAAGAGACAATTTAATGTCACATGCTCGATATGTGGTAACTATGGTCACCTAGTTGTGAATTGTAGAATGAGAAATCAGAGAGGAAATGATGGACCTTGGAGTTCAAATAGTATGACTTTTTTCCAATGCTATGGGATTGGACACCTTGCAAGAGATTGTTAGTTTAGGAACCAGTCGCTCGACCAGTCAGAAGACAGGAAGGGTAAGAAAATTATTGATGTTGAGAAAGTCAGAAGTGAGATGAAGAAGACATGGATGAAGAAAGAAGACAAAAAGGAAGAAATTAAGTCATCTAAGAGAAATTCATCATCTTATCATGAAGAGGATTCATCATCAAACTAAGTCTATTTTGGCTTAGGGGGAGCACTTAAAGAAAAATCATTCACCTATCCCCTGGATGTGAGAGTGGTAAGACATATCTGCATATTGAGATGTATATTGGTATTTTGGATAAGTCTCATGAATTTTCATGGTTATATATTCTAATGAGGTGATAGGATTAATTTTTTCTTTAACTGGTCATAAAAGTTACAAAGGCACTATTGAACCATTGGAATGTACTGCTTTACTGTTATAGCGAAACAATTATTTTCTCAAGGATAAATAAGGCTAAAGTGAGTTCATTTGTCACTTTACTTTCTTATGCACACTTGTGAGTTTCTAAAAGAAATCTGAAGTGATTGTTGCTAGTGAATAGTGAAATTGAGAGTTGAGAATTGATATAGTTTTCGAGAACTCTAACTAGTGAAGCAAGAGGTGTTTCTCTAGGTTTGTGATAAGATCTTGGTGTACCATTTGAATTAAATCATGGCAAGATTCATGAATAAACCTTTTTTGGTCGATATTTCTATGGAACCAAGGTTTGAGTTCAAGCTACATCTCACAAAGGCAAGATAGAATGATAAGATGGGTGCCCTATCTTCCATAGACCCTGGAGTTGTATTGATTGATGACATACGATCAAACATTTATTATAAAATTGATGAACTTGGAGTGGATGCTATTAAAAGAAAATATGAAGGATTGTGTGAGAATCATGTGTTGAAGAACAAGCACAAGCATTTGAGGATGAAGGGTCTAGCCTATGTGGTTGATATACCTAATTTTTTTCATCTTGGTTGGAATCAATATGTGTTGAGCTGAGTACATGATCAATTTATGTGTTTGGATAGATCACACAAGATCGCAATGAAGATCATTCACAAATTTTCTATATTTTGTGCTACCAGTGAGTCAACTACACTAAGGATGATTGGTGTTAATTTGGTAACTCAGTTAACTAAATCCAAACTTGATTATCGATACATGACCATAAATGATATAGATGATAAATAAGTTAGATTCATATCTATGGTCATTAGATATAGAGTTTATCAGTCAAGTCAGCTAAACAATGTGCCTGGTGGAATAATTCATGCAACCTATCGAATGGTTAAGGGGGATGCAATATATGATCTATGTGAGATGTTGCATAGTCAATTTATGGTAAAAATGGACAAGACAAAGAAAGATAACAAACAATCTTTCAAGTATAGAGAAATTATGGTATGTATCTTTTTCTACTTGCAAAATCATTTCCCTAGTATAGGTGCAGTTCAATGGGATACAGATAAACTGATGGTTGTGAAAATAAGTGAGTTCATTAGAGAGTTAAGAGATAAATTTAATAATATTATGTGGGATTACTTTAAGGATTTTTAGATAAGAAATCATAAAAGAGAAATAATCCCAACTGGTACTATAGAGGAATATAAAGAACATATTTTTTTCTTGTTGATATAGACACTTTTATTTTGCAAGTTGTGAAACCAAGAACATCTTGGATTCTTGCCATGGGTTATGAGGTAGACAATGATCTAGTGAGACTACATGTAGATGTATTTACGTCTAAACCTATAGA
This sequence comes from Chamaecyparis obtusa, assembly GCA_027943335.1. Taxonomy (NCBI): domain Eukaryota; kingdom Viridiplantae; phylum Streptophyta; class Pinopsida; order Cupressales; family Cupressaceae; genus Chamaecyparis; species Chamaecyparis obtusa. Next base: position 22,053 of record BSBK01012660.1, read on the forward strand.
TTCCATCGTACCTAGGTTTGGTACTGAATAGTTATGATTTGGAATAACCACTATTTGTGTATGTGTGTGGGGAAAATGTAAGATTCACTCCTAAATCCAAATTCCCAAAAGAGAGATCCAATTTGATCAACCAAGAGGTTAATACACAATCAAATCAATCTATGAAGAATATGAAAGAGAGGGAGAAAACCTATACTTCCCTATAGTTGGATCAAGCTTGAAATCTGAAATAATTGAAGTGCAAATACTAACCTTGAATTAGGGTAGATCTAGAAAATGCTAAATTCTGGCTTCTGTATGAACTTTCTGAAGATTCCATCACCTGCTTTGGATTGGAAATGCCGAGGTGGACAAAACCCAAAAATCTTTTGTCCAAATTCACACAGGTCGACTTTGACCTTTTAAAAGGTCAAAGACCACATTATTTATTTGAAGTCTAATTCTGATTTTGTTCGTAGATCCTGAAAGATTTCCAAAAAGGGTATCTGAATTCACTCTCAAATTTGAGATTTCGTACCTATACCTGCAAGAAAATGGGGGTTTTTGGTTGTATGAGGGGTTTGCCTTGGTCAAACCCCAATTTAGGAATTAACCTTGAAATTGAATTGAAATTGTATTGTGCATAAACAAAGTAGTTGAAACAAATCACCTCGCTTATGTTGAAGTCCTTGTAGACGATTCAAATCCTTGAATCCACAAGTAAGAATGCTTCAATGAATGTAGGATGTCTCCAATCAATGGTATTTTGATCTTCAACACCAATCTTGATTTGATCTTTGCATATGAGAAGGTTTGAATGAATGGAGAAGGATGGATCTTCAAGGGGGCTCCAAGGAGATTGAATCCTTCATTAGCTAACAATGGAACTCCTTGATGGATGAATGCTTGAACACTTGAATGCTTGAAGACTTGCTTGCACTTGAGAGCTTGCTCATGAAATTGCTTGAGTGTGGATGTCAAAATGAGAGAGGAAGGCCTCCTTTTATAGTGATCTAGGGCACACTCCTCTAGATGGGCCACCTTAAAGAATTAAATCCCAATTAGGTCCTCACCTTTAGAAAATATACCTTGATTAAATACCATTAAAAGATTTACCATTTCAGAGCCCAAAATAGCCGACCCGGAAGCGGGAAATAATTATCCCGAAAGATAAATTACTGGAAAATGAAACTTTGAAATCCTGGCAGGAAGAGGTCAAGGTCGAGGTCAACCTTGACCTAGTCAGGGTCGAGGTTGAGCCTGACCTAGTTAGGGTTGAGGTCGAATTTGACCTCAAACCCTAACTTTGCCAGATTTTGCAATAGGAGTTCCAGGGGTGACAAAAACTTAGAAATTGATATCTGAACAAGACCTAGTGTCAGGACTAGATAGAAAATCCTTGGAATGATGTGATGATGGACTAGGAGGTCTCATTTCTAAATCCTACCTAGAAAATAGAGCCATAGAAGAGGGAAAATCAAGAAAGTCCTTAAGACCTTAACCCTAATTTCACCTAGAATGAAGAAATCAAGTGCAGGGATGAAGTGGAAAGCAGGGAGAAAAGCCAAATACATGAAAAGACCCAATCAAGGTGCTTAACATGACTCCAAACCACTTACTCAGAGGGCTAAACACTCTTAACATGGAAGTGCTTCCGTTTTAAGATGATACAGGTACATATGCAGAGGTTGTTCCTAAGATTCAGATGGAATTGAATAAATCAGTGATATAGAGAAAGACAAGGAGAATGATTGAGAAGCTAATTCAAATATTTGGAAGTACAGAGGATGGTACTTATACTGCAACAATTGATGTTGATAAGCCAACACTAGATTTTCCCACTAAGTCTATAAAATCAGAGGAGACATCAGCAATAAAGAATACTTACATGAGGAAGAAAGTGAAATGTGATGAGAAGAGTAAGATTAGTAAGAAAAAGGACACAACAGAAGATGAAGAAGCCAAGACTGAATCAGATAAGGATGCAAAATAATTGAAATAAGGTGGTAGGAAGAATTCCATTAGTGTTGATTTTATAAATCCAAAGACATAATGGAGGGTGTCAAAATGGGTGGAGTAGGTAGATGATATGAATTCTCTAATGATTAAGATAAGAAGAAGATAGAAGAGGCAATTATATGGAGCCTACACAAATTCTAAAGAACACCAAGTGAACTATACCATGTCATACCTAAATAATTTTATGACTTAATTCATGCAAGATGGAGTGCAACACTAAAGATGGATAGAGATATTATGGAGAGAGAATGTTTGCAAGCAAATCCTGAGTTGAATCTTGAAACAGCAAAGATAATGGTTGAATCCTATAAACAATATTTCAAGATCAGAAATTGAGATGCAAGAATAGTTGTTTGTGACACAAACAGTGTGCATGATGAAATCATGGAGATATGGAGGAAAAAGGTGCAAATGTAGAAGGAAGTAGAACAAGACCCAAAGGAACAAGAAGTTTTTGATGAATGACACAAAGATAAAAAAAATAGTTGTTCAAAAAATTGATGATACATTTACTCTTGAAGAGATAATAGGTGATGTCATTTCTGATATTCCTAAGAAAGTACATGATAGTGAAACACAAGATGTTGGTCAAACCAGTGGAGATGAAGTAATGATTAAGGATATTCCTATAGAAGAGGATACACAAAAGGCACAAATACGGACTAAAGAACCAGTGATAGGGAAGATAGAAAACAGTCTCAAAGAGGTTGAAGATATCCTCTTAGTAAAAAGGAAGTTGAGTTTAGGAGAAAAAAGTGGAAATAATAAAATCAAACCGGTGAGTGAAGTAGAAGAGGAGGAATAAGAAGAAGAAGATGAAGATATTCAGATCCCCATTGGTATCACTAAATTGTGGCCTAAGGAACTACTGAAGTTCTCTGAAAAGTTGATGTTAAAGGCACAAAGAGACAAAGTTAAAGAAGAAAAGATAGAGATATTATAGTAGGTCTAATTCCAAATGTAGATTATGACACTGATGCAATAGTGATTGATTAGATAGACACATTGATAAAGGCCATTGATGATCAAAATCCTGACAATGATACTTCTACAATAAAGCTGGTTGAGTCTAATTATGAGAAGAAAAGGACAATGAAGTTGGTGGAGAAGATTGCTAAAGACAAAGGTGTACTTTCAGAACTAATGGATCAGACAAAGATCACACCAAAAGAGGATGGTAAGTTATTGACCAAAGTGTCAAAATTTTCAAATTTTACCAAGGATTTGGAGAAGAGAAGAGAAGATACACAAAAGAATCTTGACAACTTAGTTGAAAAGCTTGATCCTATCACAAGCTCTGCAACAGATTATAGTGCCAAAGTGAAAATGATCACACACAAGGTGAAGAAAATTTATGTAGAACAAGATAAGAGGGTCATCACACTACTTGAATTGCAATCCTACTTAGCTCCCACAGTAGAGGTGATACAAAAAATATGAATAATATAAAAGCTAGAATTGAATTACCATACATCAGTACTTTGGATGCCATAGAGGAGTTATCCTTTGATCTACATGGGAAGATCATTACTATGAATCATTTGAAGAAGTCACGGGAGATTTCATTGGACACAAAAAAATACAAACTTTAAGGATGTATTTGACAGAATGTGATCCTGGTATGCTATTCATTTGAAAAAATTTCAATTTGTGAACCTTTGTCATTATTGAAAAATGGAGTGTAAGGGAAAGTGAAAATAGGTATCTAAAGAATATGTGTTAGTGATGTATAGCATCGGGGGGAGTCATAGGAGTCATACAATATATATGTTTTTTTTTCTCTTGTTAGTATTAAGATAATTTTGGGGAGATAGACATATCTAATCAGTGGTAAGATAATTTTGGGTAGATAGACATATTTTCACCTAGTGTTTGCCATCAATGCCAAAGGGGGAGATTGTTGGCATTGTGATGGATTTTGGTGAGCGGTCACAGGTGATTATTTTTTTAGTTGTCATTGATGGAAACATAGTCACCGCATATGGTTGGATCAATAGGTAAGGTCATTGTTTGATCGATAAGCATAAAATGGGCAAGTATAGTAACTAGTGTATAGGAAGAACATATACAAATGGAGATTTTGGTAGTAGTCATGCTCAAGTTAGAATTAAATGGAGTGGTCATAGAATCAATATTTATATGATCATAATACATCATGTCTACAACTGCAACTTACTTGGACAATCGGTGTGTAAGAATCACAGTGGTAAAAGAGACTATAGGTTGAAGAGACTAAGTTCTTGAGCTACTGGTGGTAAATCTTAGATTGATAACCGTTATGGATATTTTGGTGTGTATAGATGTTATGGTGACATATCTTAGACGATAAGGATTTGATGATATATCATTTATCTGCTCGAGGAAAGCATGAAGGGAAAATTCCAGAAGCAATTTGGGATGGTCAATAGGTCTTTACTGTTCTTGGAAATATCACCTATAAATCTTATGATGGATCAAGGTGGTGCTAGAAAATGTTTTACAAACATCGAGATATGTGTTTTGGTGAGATGTATTTGAGAAGGAAAATTGAAATTTGAATTTTGTTGAAGGTTAAGGTGGTGCAAGTTAAGTATTTATTGGGTACTACTCTTATTGAAAAGGTTGTTGAGAGTTAGTAAGTTGATGATTGTATGAGGCAAAATTTGTGATTTCTAGGATTGCGATTGGGGTTTTGTGCAAAGAAAGATCAGAGAGTAGTAACAGAGAGTATAGAGTAGATTGGATCTGATAGGAAAGGTGTGTTGGACATCTAAATCATTACTTTTTGTTTCCTAATAGTTACAACAAGAAAATCCCTTAATCAGGTGGACTTTAACAAGTCTTCTATTGTAAATCCCTTAACCGGGTGGACTCATAGAAAGATTTATAAATCCTCTAGTGAGGTAGATCTTAACAAATATCATTGTAATCTTAAAAATGTGCAAGTCACTCCTAACAAGGTGAACCCTCTAAAAGGGTATTTGTAGCTCCTAATAGGGAAACCCTTTTTTACTGTAGTGAAGGGCTTGCGGGTTTCATCCCCACCATGGTTTTCTCCCTCTAACCAAGGGTTTCCACTAGAAAAAAAGGTGTGTTATGTGTGATGCATGTGTGGATGTTTGATGTTATTTACTTTTATTTCATTTCATCAATTATATGTTTTGTTATTTGGAAGTTGCTACTAATGTTAATCAGACATGTGGTTGAATTAGTAGGTTACCTATTTGTACTAATTCACCCCCCCCCCCTCTCAGTACTTTTAAATACTAACAAAATTAAGGACCAAGACCAATATTTAAGAAAAAATGTAAAGAGAAGTGGATAAAGCTCACGGGTTATGTGCCCACTCTTAGCTAAAAATGCCACATGTGTGCATGTTTTTACAGAAAAATCATTCTAATCAAAATAAACCCAAAATCTATGGGAGAAGAGGGTGGGTATGTAATTTTTACCATTACACTTTATCTTAGATCAATGTGCATATTGTCTATCATCCAAATCCATTTCAAATGATAATCCTAATAATAGTAACTATTTCCTCAAAATGAGTGCTACAACTTGAAAAAGCTATAAAAGGTATTAAAACAATATATTGAATAACATCACAAATGCATTTGAAATAATAATATATTGCTTTTAATAAAAATATAAAAACAAAAGAAAGATAAGATTAGATATATTGCTCTTGAACTAATAGGGTGGATAAGTAGTGGCATAGCACACCTCAAGAGAAATGATAATATTTATAAATAGCTTTGAATCTATTAGAGATAGTTAGAGTCACCATTTTTAAAGTGTTTAAGACCCTTGCTAGTTCATTTTTTTTGAAGCTCATTCAACGCGTTTCCTTGAGAGTTTTTCCTTGCAAAATCCTTTAAGCATTTATGCCCTTCAAAGTCATCTAAGAAATAGCCTTCAAGTTGGTCAAGTTCAAATTTAGCCTTCCTTAGATGAACCTTTTTCAAGACTCATGTCTCACCTGAACCACTTTGAATCACTTTGAACTCTGGTTCAAAGTAGTTTGAAGAAGTTCAATGAAGGATTTCTTTTCTAATGATTTTTTTCTGCAGGTGGGCTCCAGCCTACATCATCCTTTGGTGGTGAACCACTTTGAACTCCGGTTCAAAGTAGTTCGAAGAGGTTTGAAGATAGATTACGGGAAGAGTCATAAATGAAAGGACAGTTGATGGGACCCATGATATAAGCTGATGCCGAAATGATGATTAAGTTTTTAAGATGGGCAGTTTTGATTTGATGGGAACAATAAAGAAAATCTCAGATGAAGTTTTGGGTGACGATTAATGAAATTGTTAGCACGAGCGGGAGATATTATATGAGGAATGGTTAATAATGATAATAAAGATGGCAGATTTCAAGGATGTCCTTTTGCTAAGTCATCACCATTCACATCATTCGAAATTAATGTCCCCGACTAATAATCATTAAAGTCAATTTTTCAAGGCATTAATCTTTCAAAATATAAACGGCTTTGTAAGTCTTTCTTTCCTATTAAGCTTTCTGTGGAGTCTCGGCTATTGGAGAAGAATTTGTTTCAAGTCTGTGTAAAACAGGTAGCTCCTAAAGCTCTTTCCATTTCCTGTTGCTATTTAATATATTGCTTTGAGAGAGGGGGGGATGCTTTTGTTTTCATTCCTGAGGTAGATATGAGGTCCAGTATGCATTTCTTTGAAAATGTCAAAAATATGCAATGTCGAGCTCCCATTGTCTCAGACACAGACTTGTTAGGAGTCTCAGTAGAAAAAATGGCAATTGACCTTACAAGCCATGCAGTGGAAGATTATAGTTTAGAGTTTCTGTCGAGTGGATTATTAGAAGCCACGGCTTTCCCACCATCAGTTGTATGCCCAAAATTGGTTCAACAATGTATTAACCGATATGTTGTAAAATCTAAGTGCATTATGAATGCAGAAGGCCAAACCCTTGTGCCAGTCAATAGGGAGACTATTATGGTTGTCTTTAAAATCCCAGAAGAGTCCCTTGTTAGTTTTACTCCCACCCAATCTCTAGCTCAATATAGAGAGAACGTAGATAAAAATCAGAGTCATGTGGCTAGGAAGTGGACTCAAACCAATTACAAAGGCGGGCCTTGGCTACCTAAAGTTCTTACCAAAGATCACATGAAACCTCTTATTCATGATGTGATAGTGTTGCTTCACCAGATTAAAGGTTCAGAATAGGTTCTGCTCTATGAGGAATGGATATTTCATTTTATAGAGATAGTCTTGGAAGGGGGGCAACATATTGATCGGGTGGAGATTATTGCTAGTTCCTTAAGAGACCAACTTAAATAGGCTCAGGCTATTAAGAAGGATTTCTTTATGTCCTCCTATTTGATATACTACCTGGCATGCACACAAGATTTATCTGCCATTCAATAGGTTCCTTGGAATGAAGATCTTCTAATTTATGAATACTATCCGTTATTGAGAAAGGATAAAATTTTGGAAAATTACAAGAAGGTTCATGATGTTTTCCTAGGTAGATTGTGTCAGAAATTGGCATGAGTCTCAAACTAGAGAGTTTCGTTGGAGGCACAGAAATTGATTCAAGCCTATGGAAGTCTATTCATTCAGTTCCCACATTTCACTTACATCCACGTTGGAGGCTTCGATGATGAACCGCTCAAGCTCCCAAGGTTTTCTTTCAACTATTTTATTTTGGCAGAAGTTTGCAAGCAACTATTCATGGTTATTAAAAATAACCCGCCTGAAGAAAAATGGCCTTCTATGTTCCCAATCAAGATTAGCAACTTGACCTATAATAATATGATGGACACTTCAATGATAGGAAGCAACTTGCTGAGTTTTCATTTGTAGTTTTATGAATTAAGAAGGGGTTTTGACAACAAGGGTTTCACTAGGCAAGTTTTGAACCTAAGTACTTATCCTTCACCAAGCTCACACCTTGAGGACCTATGGGAAGATCTTGGTGATGAGGATGCAATCTGGAAGAGAGATCACTCCAGACTTGTAATTCCACAGATCAAAATGTTGTAGTTAAATTTTGATATTAAGGATGTAGAAGAAGACAGTTTCAAAGCTATGGGTTCAGAGGTTAGCAATGTGGAAGCAGGAAGTCCCCTAGACATAGATTGGAATAGGAAAGAAGAAGATGCTATAAAGCTAAGGGCTTGAACTATTTTTGGGGTTACAGAAAGCTAGTTAATAGAAAAGAAAAAGAAAAGAGCTAAAACCCCCCTCTTGAAAAGCATAGTGTGGGATCAACCTTAAAAAATGTAAAACATGCCCCATCTAATATATCTCTTGTGGTTCAAAATGCAGGTAAAGTTACATCTCCTAAGAAAAAGGTAGTTCCTAGCGGGCATCCTACCGCACCAAGATCAAGACCTAGAACAAGAGCAGAAAAGTGTAGTCAAATGGCATCCTTGGGATCAGACTACCTGGATATCAAGATTAATGATGATGACATTTATTTTTCATCAGATCAATAGGAAAAGGTTTAGAAAATCCTTACCGAGGGCACAAATATTTCTCAAGTTGAGAATACTCTTGTAAAAACTCCTGACAATCAGATGGTCACCGATTTGATTCCTCCCTCGTTAACTGAGTCAGTAAATAAGAGGAAAAGTTATAAACCAATTTCACTTCCTGTGAAGGAGATCATCACTAAATATGCTACCCAAACTCCCAAAGAAAAAAGAATGAAGAGTGATGTTAGGCTCTCTACCGATCCATCCATTGGAAAGGTAACCGCAGAAATAGCCACTTTCAAGCCCAAAGAGGGAATTTAGGAACTAGAGGCTAAAGGCTTTGAAATCATGAAAATGGAGCTGGGTGTTCTAAATAAGGATTCTAGGGATCACCTATTTAAATTCTCAACTAATCACATGCTCGGGCAGTCTCAAAAAGATGGACGAGAGAAACGCGAGCTGAAACAACTAGTCTCTACCATGGCTGAATTTCTTTCCTCACTTGTCAAAGATGGAGTACTACTACTAGCTCAGTCTTCCCAAGACTTTGATCCAAATTTAGTTGAAAGCCAAAGGTTAGTGAAACAGATGCAACAGAGGAGGGTTTTGATGGAAGTCATGAAGTCTTGGATAAATAATGTTATAACTGAAGGGAGTGCTTTCATCTGCGAGTTTATAGCCACTTGTCTAGATGGAGAAGGATTACTCGATGAAGTTCAAACCCTAGTTCCAAACTAGGAGATGGAGGAAGAGAAATGCACAGTGATCATCCTATAGGTTCAAGAGATAAAAACCTACGGTGTGACTCAATTCTTGGCTGAGAACCCGATGAAACTAGTGGACCCTTGTATGCTATATATCCTAAAATAGAACTTCGGATGGAAAAATACTATGTTCAAGGCTGCAATCTCCCAAGCTAAGGAAATCAAGAAAGAAGTGTTGGATATGCATGTGGATGCTCTCAAAAATATCAAAATAGTGAATCCCTCAAGTATTCTACAAATTGATGAAGGTAATAGAGATGTGGACGTCATGGTTAAAGTCTTTACAGACACCATGAATGCTCTCAAGGAAAATGAAGTGCCTACAGTTCAGGATTTCACCAGAATTGCAAATGTGGAATCTATGTTGCTATTGAATAGAGGGCAGTTACCTAAATAGGTAGATAGAATTAGGGAGTTAAGGTGGGAAAAGAACGCAATTGGGGTGAAGCTGACAGGTTGGAAGAATCCACATTTCCAGCCAGCCTAGGAATTGGTGAACGTCTTCTAATCCTGGAAGCTCGTATAGACTGCCACGATAGAAGGCCCTGTAGGGAGTTAGTAGTTTTCACGATAGCTTTTCCCTTTCTTTATGCTTTAAGTGACACGTGCTATGATACTCTATTTTTATCTTTGTAACTAGTTTAAATGGTTTTTTTGGTGTCCAAGAGGCCGGGTTTTTTTGGAGGCTCTCTCGGACTTGAAACTATTAATGCTGGAGCATTGAATAGTGAAGGGGTTAGAAAATATAGATAGGAAATAGATAGTTTCTTTTGGAAAGTAAATAGTTAGCGTAGTCTTTTATTTCTGAAACAGCTGTGACTGATTTTTTATTAGACTTTGATCCAATCTTATATGAATATATGAATGCATGGTATGGTTTAGATCTTTGAATCAAAATCTGGAATGTATTAATTGCTTTGGAAGTTGATACATTTAAATCTGTGCATATGTTATTTATATTTGGTCGCTTTTGGTTTCTTTCTAGCTCATCCTTCTTAAGTTATTTTATAGGTTGTTTACTTTAGAAGCAGTAGATAAATCTCAATTCTTTTCTTAGTTCAATTCAATCTTATGTTGATTCTATAAATCACCTCAATACCCAAGAGTATTTGAGTGGTCCTTCTACACTTTCAGGTGAAAGGTGTATGATTTACTTTTTGTTGATAATTCACTGAATATTATGCAAGGAAGTTGTACCTTAAAAAATACAAAGGGAAGCAATTTCCTATGCTTACCCAACTGTTGATGAATCATTTGTCTTTAGAAGTGTAGAGTCTTTATTCATTATTCATTTAAAAGAAGGAAGACAAATCTGTTTGTCAATAGAATTGTGTGATAGCCTTGAATGAATCCCTAAATAAGAGGAATATTTGTGACCACAAGTGTCTCATTAAATTACACACTAACAAAGGATGTGAATAGATTGGAGTAAGACTAATGGTATTTATTAAATAAGATAATCCTAATAAAACAATAAATAATCATGGAAAAGATAGTGTTATATAACACCCAAACATAGTAGCCTGGATGCTTATAAAAGTATCATAGACAATAAGAAGTAATTGTTTCCTAAAAAAATTCTATAATGTAAGAGATGATATAAATATGGAGTGCTCTATAAAGGTATACTTGGAAATTAAGATAAAGATGCGATATTGAATTGTGACCTTTTAAATCTCATAGTTGTGCAAGACAAAGCTATAAGAAGGAAAGATTCAATGTGATAAAATTAGAATAGTGTGACATAGGATAGAAATAAGATGTCACTATGATAATCTTGTTAGAAAGTTAATTCAACCACTATGGAACATAAGATTCATAGTATGTGAGATTTGTTGTCATGGCTTACAATCATCATAGAAAAATTCCATGATAAAAATCATTTGAATTAGAATAACAATATTAATAATAATAATTGGAATGATATGGAAGAGTATGAAATTATATCATCAATATAGTAGAACAATGGACAATACCACAAATATATACTGCCAATTAGAAAACACTATTACAATAATATTATTTTTTCCATTTTTAATTCTTTGTGAAGAGAGCTAAATCCCCAAATAACTTCCAACAATGTGGTTTAAACTACCTTTAATTAATTTTATTTCATTATTATATGATATGTCACAACTAAGTGCACAAAGATGAGGAACCAAAAAAGGCTCTTAAGTGCTTGGGTAACAGTACAAAGATGGGGGGCCAAAATGATGAAACTTACCTTGTTGGTCCCAAAAAAAGTGTATGACATGCACCATCCATATAGGGCACATGCCATATTGTTTGGTGTGCTCATAATTACAACCATCATAGAAAAATGCCATGTTAAAAATAATATAATATAAAAAAATAATAATAATCATTGGAATGATATGGAAGGGTATTAAATTATATCATCAATATAGTATAATAGTGGAAAATACCACAAATATATACTTCCAATTGGAAAACACTATTAAAATAGTACAAATTTTATATGTGTGTATGAAGAGAACTAAAGCCCCAAATAACTTCCAACAATGTGGTTTGTAGATGTTACATAGAGAAGAGCAAGGGTTTCAAGAGGATGATCTTAGGACTATTGGTGAATGGTTTGCTAACAATGTAGGGAGAGGGTCATATCTTAGGCCCCAGGGAAAGTGGTCTAGGTAAAGGTTAGGGACAGATGAACTCTTATGATGGTGAGCCTCTTCCATAATGTCTAGATTTTGGATTATCGATAAATGCAACTGCTAGGGCCCTTATGAAGGAGATTCCTCCTTTGAAATTGGTTGAAGGGGATCAAAATCATGGGGAAAAGAGGAAATATTATGCATCTCTTTTTGGAGTTGGTAAATTTTATGGGTCCTAGACCCAATATTGAAGGGGTAAAAGCTTTTGTGAGCAATATATAGAAGCTAAAAGGATAGGTTAAAGTCACTATGATGTCTAAGGGATTTTTACCTTTACATTTTCTTGTGCTAAAGATATTAATATATTGACCATTCTTTGTTGGGGGGGCTAGGTTGTTGGGAAGTCCTCTCTTGCCCTTAAAAAATGGTCCTCTTACTAGATCTTTCAGATGCTAGCTTTGATGCAGTCTTTATTTGGGTAAGACTCCAAGGCCTTCCACTAGAATATTGGCATGAGGATGTGTTCAAGGGGATATATATCTCCTTTTGTGAGTTTCTATCTATTGAAGCTATGATGGTGGCTTAGAAATAAATGGTATATGCAAGAATATATGTTGGTATTGTCCAATCTATGGACCTTCCATCATCTATTGAGCTTGTCTCTAAACTTGTCAAGTGGTCTCAGGTGATTGATTTTGAATTAATGTCATTTTTTTGTTATGTTCATAAAAAACTAGGGCATTGGGTTAAGAAGTGCCTCTTAAACCAATATTCATGATCTTGAATCTAATCCCAAGACAACAAGAGTTTGGAAGCCCAAATAGACCATTGAGGGTAAATCAAGGAATGATGTTGGCATGAAGGATTATAGTGATGCACAAGTGGTAGAAGAAAAAAGGAGCGAAGGGTGAATTTCATTGATATGGTAAATACCAATTTTCCTATGGTTAGGGGAAATGATGATACTAGTAAGGTGTAATCTACTTCAAACACGATTGATTCTAAGAAGGTTTTTCATATTGAGTGGTTCTCTAATTTTTATAATGATGGCATTCCTATGGATTCCTAGTTGGTTGGTCAACCCATATAGGATCTTGAAGGAACTTATGAGAAGGAAATTAATAGAAAGCTGGACCAAGGAAATTAAAAGCTAGTTGTGTATAAAAGGAAACATGATAGTGGGGTGGAATAGGATTTGGGATCTCTCCCAAGTAGGTGTGGATAGAAGGAAAGCATATAGATTTGTCTCTGTCTTCCTCTCTATTTATTTCCTCCACACTTTTTTGGATACTGAGATTGTAAAATACACTCATCCTGTTTAGTCTTCTGATAAAAAAAAAAAATGCATCATTTTTACAAATATGGATCAAAATGTTGAGAATTTGGTCTTTCTTTCCTCTTTTAAGAGTCTTGGTGATAGGGATGAGGAAGGAAAATAAAATGGAAGTGTTGAGGAAATAAATTCTAAAGAGGATGTTTCTTTCTCTAAGGTGGAAAGGAAGAAGAAGAAGAAGAAGAAGAAGAAGAAATCATCTATGATGACCCTAGGGGTATCAATAAGGAATAGGACTAAATTAGATGTTGGTGTCTCGAGGTGTGTGGGAAGGAAGCCATCCAAGTGACATAGGGAGAAATAATGTCTTCAAAACATTATTGACAATGTTAAGAAGACTATCCCTGAGATTTGTAACTATAGCTCTCCAGGTAAGAAATGAAAATCATGTCATGGAGTATTAGGGGGATAAACAAATCCCATAAACAAGAAATTGTTCATAATTTTACTAGAGATCATAAACCTTATATTTTTTTAATCCAAGAAGCTAATATGTCTAAGGAAAGAGTGGAAAGATTTAAAGTTTTCAAGAATTATGGTATTCGGGGTAGTAGCTTGGAGGGAGCTATTGGGGTGTTTTTAGTATTTGTAACTTAAACTTCATTTAGTGTACCCCTATATACAAAGATGGTAATCATGTTTTTACATAGTTCAAACATATTAGGGATCATTTTAGCTATATTATTTCAAATATTTATGTGGATAATTTAATAATAGAGGTAGAGGGAAATTCTAGTCTAATCTTTCTTCCTTTAGGCAGAAATACCCTTATGATCAATGAATTAGTTTGGGTGATTACGATACCCCACTTTAGGTGAAGGAATTATTTTTGGGTTCCCAGATTCAACTAGATAGTAAAATATATTTGATGCTATTTATTTATGATCAAGGGCTACTTGATGTTGAATTAAAGAGTGCCTCATTCACTTGCACAAATAGGAGGAATGGAAACATGAACTCATCCAAGTTAGGTTGGACCTTGCCCTTGTCTGTAATGATTGGTTACTTCACTACTATTTCTCTCTATATGCTTTATCAATAATAGGATCATATAATTATTGCATCATCTTTGTGGTTGAGTCCATGAATGGAATAGGGAATTTTCCTTTTAGATTTGAAAATATGGGGCTATCTCATACATTTTTTATGACTGTATCAAAAATTAGTGGAGTATTAATTTTGATGGCATGACCGTGTTCAAAGTGGCCAAGAAATTAAGAGAGGTGAAGGTGAATGTTATAAAATGGAATAAAGAGACTTTCAGGGATATCTTTACTTTGAAGTGTGTTGTTCAATTTGACTTGAAGGAGATCCAGGATAAAAGCTAGTAGAAGGGATACATTGGAGAATAACTCTCTAAGGAAAATTAAATTCTCTCAAAATATCATAATATTATTTCTAGAGAGGAAATTTTCTAGAATCAAAGGTCTAGGTCCCTGTGGTTGTCTGTGGGTGACAAGGACACCAAATTTTTTCATATAACTACATTAAAGCATACTAAATAAAATAATATTACCCACATTATGAAGGAAGAAGTGAAAATTGATAAGGAAGAGGAAATTAGAAGAGATGTTTTCCATTTCTTCATCGATCTTTTAAAGGCTGATAACAGGTTTGAGGGAGAGGCCCAGGATATCCTTATTGATTCCTTTCAAAAAATTATGAGTGAAGAGAAGAATAGAGTTTTGGCTTCCATCCATTCTATTATATAAATTAAGAAGGTAGTGTTTTCCTTTTATGGTAATAAGGCTCTTGGACCTAATGGATTCCCTTTGTTTTTCTTTCACTCCTTTTGGACTATTGTGGCTAAGGATGTGGCCAATGTAGTTAAGGAGGTCTTTGGGATGAGATATATGTTAAAGGAACTTAACTTTAATTTTATTGTGCTTGTCCCTAAGAATCTTGGGGTTGAGGTCTTTGAATATTTTAAACCCATTATCCTTTGCAATTATTTTTATAAAATTATTTCCAAAGTGCTCACTTCTAGAATGTTGGGGATCCTCCCCTTGTTAATATTTCTACATTATAATGGATTTTATCTTGGGAGGAAAATTATAGACTCTATCATTATAGTTCATGATAATGTCTAGTCCTTGAAGGTTTCTAGGAGCCAAGGATTACTTTTAAAGATTGACATTTCCAAATACTATGATAGAGTGAACCAAGGATTCTTGATGAAAGTTCTTAGAGTGTTTGGATTTTCAGAAAGGGTTCTTCAACTTATTTGATAACTTATTTCTACCTCTTTAGTAGTTTTTATTGTCAATTGATTCTCCTCTCATTTCTTTAAGGTCTCTAGGGGCCTTAGACAGGGGGATCAAGTTTCCCCTATTCTCTTTACATTAATGGTTGAAATCCTAGGGAGATCTATGCACAAATAGGTTTATAACAACACTCTGAAAGGTCTCAAGCTCTCCTCTACTAACTTGATGTACTAAAATCAATAGTTTATGGATGATACTATTATGATGGGAATTTATACCATTGCAGAAGAAAAGGATTTTAAGAATATTTTAAACCTTTATGAGAGTGCTATTAGTTAGATGAAGAATAGGGGTAAAAGTTCTCTATTTTGTATCAACACTCCTAAGACCAGACATAGAAGAATTGATAACATATTGGGATGTTTTTTATAGTGGAAAACAAGTTTTGAAGGGACCTGAAACCCTTTAAAAGTAGGTCACAAAAGATATTCAAGGATAGCCCACTTAGATGAAACTGGTCAAGACCTAAATGAAGGTTTTTCCAATAGGCTCCCACAACCTGGAACATACAACATAGGCAAGGCCTTGAGAGAACCCAGCCAAAAGAAAATCCCGAAAAATTAGAATTTTCCTTTAGCCCCCTTCTGATGGGATCGAAGGGTCATGTCGAAAGAGGGCAAAGATCTCTTAGAATGTTTTTCTTTTACCTTGATCCATCCATCTTCAACCATAGTAGCAACATTCTACCATGCTATTGAATCCAAACCAGAAGAAACACAGCACCCAAAGGGGGTAGAAACCTTCCCTAAGGCAACAAGAGGAGAGCTAGAGCCAAGGAGAGGGATAGAGCCTGTAGAATGACCAATAGGGACATAACCAGAGGTAGGCCTTATTGAAGAACCAGGAGGAACAGAGTCAGCTCCACTAGCTAGGGAGGACACCGTAGACACTGGAGGAGTCCTCACACAAGTTGAAGAAGGAGGGACAACAACACCCTCAGCACCAACATCAGAGACAAGAGGAAGAGGAGATGACATAGGGCCACCCTGCTCCACCACTTGCAAAAAACTCTAGTGAGAGGACACCTTCTCCACCATGTAGTGATGAGAAGAGACACCCTACCACTAGGAAGAAGTCTTTTTAAATTTTTGAAGCTCGCATTGATCTAAAAGATGACCTATCTTGAAGAACCTTCTACATATGAAGGGGAGGCCTTCATAATCCAAGTGTTGAATCCAACAATGGCCTCTAGGGGTAGAGATTTTGATCTCAGCAGGAAGACCTTTAGAAGTATCTAAATCCACTAGGATGTGGGAAAAAGTTGAGTGAAGAAAATCAGAGGATTGCTCATCTACCAAGATGAAATCACCTAAAGCTTCCCCCATAGTTTCAAGAAGAGAATCAACCCAGAGATGGAGGGGAAGATTAAGTAGTCTAACCTAGATGGGTATTTTATGAAACTCTTCAAAAGGTGGGGAGAAGTTAGGATGCCAAGGTTTCAGCATCAATGTGAAGCGGTAGTCCCAGCTGAAGAAATTTTCACAAAGGATAGACTTTCTATCCACTACATTTTCAAATTTGGCAACAAAAAAACCCCTAGCCAAAGGAAAAATATGGATTTTACCTAAGATAAGGGGCTCCCAGTGCTTAGTAATCCAAGAATGTAGAGCTAGCAGGCTGGGCTAGTGACCCTTGAATCTGCAGATCAGACCGTGAGAAGAGAAATCAGAGGTGGTGGCATCAATCTCTAATATAGTCTCCTCCTCCAATTCAACAACTATTTTTATGCATAGCGGGAAGGCATTGCAAACAAACTTCCCTGTAGTAGGACCAGGTGCATGCACGAGATGGAATTTTGAACTAGAAGTTGTGAGGGCTTCAAGATCCTGCAAGAGATCCTCCAGGGTAAGCCTTTTAGGAACTTCTATAGACACCAGCACAAGAGGAACCCTGGGGGCAAAAAAGGTGCCCTTATTGGCATCCACATCTGTGAAAGTGGTGGAGGAAGCAACAAAAACATCAGTGACACTAGGGCCTATAGGAGACAAGGAATAGGGTCTCGCAACTGCATTCACAACAGAAGGGGGGGGCAGCTACAGAATGAGTGGGAGTCCATGAATCAACAACTATAAGACCAAAACCCACTGGAGCCACTAACAAGAGCCATCCACTGTTGCAGAAGAATGAGCATGGGTGAGAGTTGCAGAGCAGGCGGGAGGCATTTTTATGATCCCAAACTATGTATTTCCCACAATTAGTCCATCCATAACATATTGGGATGTTACATTAGGTCTCTTTCTTCTATTTATATTAGCCTTCCTCTTGGAAGTAAACCTCCAGATTTCTTTTGGATCTCTCTAATTAACAGGTTCAATATAAATTTATCTAGTTGAAAAGGAGCCTATGAATTGTAAGAAGTGGAATAAAAAGCCAAAAATTTGTCAAATTTTATGAAGATGGGAGGGTCGGTTCCCTACTTGGAGAAATTTCATGAGTGTAATAAGAATGTCATTGAGTATTACACCGATCATTGGAAAGATGGCAGCATTACCTTGCATGGGAGAAAGGTTACCATTGATGAAAATATGAATGTAGAGGTGACTAGTTTATCCATAGAAGAAATGCAATTCTATAGGGATAGAAAGTATTATGAGCTAGTGATGTAAAAATTCCCTAAGTTTGAGAAGGAATGAGAGGAGATTGAGCAGAAATTGAAGAGATTCTATGAAACTATGATTATTTTATCAATTTAGAGGCAATTTTTAAAGGTACTTATGGAATACATAACCCTAGATGGGAATTTTAAAAGGGCCTTTGGCCACCATTTTTTTTGTTGAATTATTTCAAGCATAATAATGGGGTCTCTTTTCCATACTATTTGGTGTCCTCTCTTAGTGCTAGTATTAATGATCATAGGGAGAATTTAGATAAGTATCTGATTGTTGCATGATGATCTTCTTGTTCTAATTGAAGATCAATGTAGGGCTCTCCCACCCCTTCTAATTTTATTCCATGCTCTGAGGGTGATGATATCAATGTGGGTGGGTCAAGTGGAGAGTCTGAGGATGAGGAGTATACTGATTCAAAGGAAGAAGAGTTTACAACCTCTAAAATACTTAAATAAAAAACTTATGTGGGAATTTAAAACTAAACCTAAGCCTATTGTCATGGGGAAGGAAAAAAATATTATGTTCCATTCAATTTTGACCTTTACTAACAGAAAGGATGTGGGTACTTGTCTATTTCCCCCCTCCATGTCTTCATAAAAAGGGAAGGATAAGGAGAAAAATACCGTGATGGATTTGGAAGTGTTTTTCACTCCCATTCTAGCCCTGGTAAATTCACCTCTACTTCCTCCCATATTCCCAGCCCCAGTATTCAAGGTGAGTTTGGTTTTAATTATCCCTAGAATCTCAAAGATTGTTATCCTCACTACAAGCCTAATTTGAGTAGTTGTCAAATGTTTTAGTTATGGAAAGAGACAATGCTATCAACTCCTTTATTATGTTCAAGTGGTTTTTTCATGAGGTGAAGGAGCTCCAAGTTAAATAGAGAGCCATGAGAAGTAAGTTGGAAGTGATGAAGTCCTTTATGCCTTGAAATACAAGTGGTCATTTTTCTAGGTATGGAACTACTATCTCCATTTCCCAGGTTCAGTAGAATGATAATGCTCAAAGGACTAAGAATGAAAAGAATTATGTTTTTTATTGCCTAAATAAAACTCTTGAGGCTATTGAAAATTGCAAGAAAAATCATGGGGATAGGTTATCTCAAGTTGTGGATAATGCAAATAAAATTGAAGCTTCCATTCAAACAATTATGCCTCAAAGCTACATGATCATCAATAATATTGGTAAGATGATGAAGATTATGGTGGAAAACTTGGACAAGGTACAAGAAGAGAAGACGGTGGTGGACCTTAGCACTGAAAATGAGAAAGGCTAGGAGAACTCTGGGCCTAGTAAAAGAACTAGGGATAACCTCAAAAGGAAGGCTCAAAATCCATCTCTAGAGCTACATGAATTTAAGAAGGGGGGTGTTGGTGTTCAAAATGGATGCTTATGCTCTTAGGCTACCAATATACCCTCAGGTTGATTTTAGGATTGGTTAGTTCCAAAAAGTATAAGGATCTTAGGGTAACTGGACCAACTATAGGGACAAGACTTCCCTCTTCACTTATGGCTCTACAAAACCAAGGCGGGTGCACCTAACCTAGTGAAAACTATATTTCACACACCAAAGACTAGGTCTCAACAACAGATTGATAGTAAGAAAGTACTAAATGCTAACCTCACATTCATTGACTCTCCATTACTATACGGTGACAAAACCACACAACCAACTACTTAAAGCTTGAAAAGGTTATTGATTTCAATATTTGGAATGCAATAACTTCAACCAGTGTATGTTAACAAGAGAGGTACTCATTTAGGCTAGTGCCTCATCCATTGGGAAAGATTCCTTAGACATAATGACAAACAATTTTGAGAATATCTGAGAATTCATAGCCATAAATACATTTATCCTAATCTTTACTACTTACAAGACATCCTTACATAGACAAGGGCAAACTCATATCTCATTTAGAGCATTGTTTAATCCAATCCTAGATTAGAACTCAAGAATGAAGATACATACATAAAAAAAAAAATCTAATGAGCTAGAAAACTCAAAGCTTACTTGACTTGACACAAAGGAGAGATAAGAACTAGATATTTTTATTAAGTATGATGAATTCCTTCTATGTACACAATGAATCACATGACACCCTACTTGCAAATTACAGCTTAGACCTGCAACTTTCTTCTCTCATTAACAAACACACTAAATCCAAAACTATTACAAACCCTTGATTGAGAATAGGGCTCACCAAGCAAAAGTTTTTGACCACCTAACTCCTAATGCCTTTGAATGATCATGAAAAATCCTTTTATCTCCAGGATTGCAACAAGCATTGATGATCATTCAAAGCAAAAAATTCAAAACTACCTAACTCAACAAAAAGAATGAAAGCCAGACAAGATAGGCTCCAAGTGCAAGGCTAGTAAGATAAAAAATAATCATCAAACTCTGCAACAGATTTGACCCTGTACTAGCTCCAAGGACAAAAATTCATGCTGGAATAACCACCAGGACCTTCCTCATAAAAGATCACCCATAACCAAGCTGGAACAATAAAAAATGGTCCTATAATATGGCTTCATTCGGTGCACTATCTCCAAACCCTACAAAAACAATTTGACATTGAAAAACAACGGATACAAGCTCTAGTTTAAAATGTGACCGTAGATCCCTTTATTTCTTGGTAGATTGGGCAACTTATGTTAATCTTTACAATAGTCATGAAACCCTAAAAGGTCCATGTCCATGCTAGCAGTCAACACCAATGAAAAATGTACACGTCAGCTCCCTCTAACAAATAGGACCCACCCTTGTTAGTGCCTAAGAAAAAGAAAAATCAACGGCTAGCGCAAGATCTCATGGCTCTGACAAAACCCATGAGAACTTACGCCAACCATAGATCCTCTGTGGATGTCAGGGCCCTCAAAACACATTAGCAACTAGGTCCCACTGACTACCCTTTGAATCATCAATGCCTCAACTAATGAGGAAAGTGCAAGTTAGCACAATGTGGCAGTTCAGACCCACCGAGTAGGCCTTTCATCTTTAGTGAAGATCGACGGATGTCACTACACCGCTGACTTATCCATCATGCAACTTACCCCTGTGGTGTAGCAACAACCAAGAGATCACACGGCACGTTAACCTCTTTACAAATCGGTGGCCCCACTAAAAAATCCACCTCAGCACACCTGGTCCAATGAGAAACTGCCAATCCGCTACGTCTGACATAGGTCCCACTAACCTCCCGTTGATTCCAAATCGATGACCATTGCATGATCTGATAGGGGAGGAATATTCCTTGCACTCTTACACTAGCTACTAGATCAAAAGGAGACTGAGATGCCGGGTCCCACTGACACTTCATTAACCTCTATCAAATCATAAGCTACCACCTTAGCAATAAATGATACCAAAGACAGGCCCGTCAGGATAGATGTTTGCTTGTCACATGTTCACATGGGGAAGAAAGATTCCATGTGAACATACGACAACCACAAGTTTTTAAAAGGGTGAAACATAGGAAAATATTACTATGGGGGACTGAGGAAAAAATTTAAAACACCATCGGGCTCGTAGACTTAAGAAATATTAAAGGCTACCAGGGGTAAAAACTTAGGAGAGATTTAAATGAGTACCAACCCAAAATATAAAGCATGTGCATTTTAGGAATTTTAAGTGACCCAAAAAGTAACTTAAAATTAGAACAGGGCCTGGGTAGACTTAGGGTATTTCATTACAATGGCTAGTTTTTTAAATTTTTGCAAGGGTTTCAAGGCCAGAGACACAAAAATGACTATAGGGACCAGAAGAAACATGCTACAACAATAAATTTTTTTGCAGGGGTAGACCATTTTCTAAGGAAATTAACTATGACAAGAAAATGGGCTAACAGTGGCTCTTTCTGGGGATGCATGCCTCTTGTAGGCATAGCAAGGACTTAGATCTCTAGGAGGAGCAGACCACCTACTAGACAAAACATAGGGACCTCAAAAAATGGCAAGTGAACTAGGGAAAGAAACACACAATAGGAAAGGGAAAACAACTATACAAGGATTTACAATATTTACAAAAGGCTCAAAGCCCCCAAAACTTCTGATCAATTTTTACCTCTATCAAACAAATAGTCTTCATCCCCACAGAACAAAAATAAGCTGGGCTTATCACTTTCATGCACTTGATGAAAACCATTTCCATTCTCCAATAACATAAGACAAAAAATGTCAGCATATTCTATTTGAGGACCAGGATGGAAGTCATACCAACTTTGAAAAGAATGTGGCATATGTGTGATGCACTTCTTAAATAGGAAAACACTGAAGGGACTACAACATGAATCATCTTCAATTTTGTCACCACATTCAAGAAGCTTACTGTCCAAATGAAAAGAAAAACACTCCAGCTCTTTCAAACTATCAGTGCAAATACTATTGGATCCATTCATATCAGAAGTTTGCACCTCCAAGGAGAAGATATACTAATCTTCATGCAAACACTGAGGGGACACATCATATGGGACATCATCACCAAACAAAGGAGCATCATGCATCTGGTCATCATCTGATAAAACCAAAAATATTTGGTAGGTGGGAAAGGAAACATCAACACATTCTTCATGAGAAACTGAAGGGCCATTTTTCAATGGCCTAGCAAAAGATTCAGAATCAAAACAAGACTCAAAATCTATACAACTTTCCCAATTAGTACTCAACACCATATCAGGGATATCTTCATTACTTGAAGATGAACAAACACTGATGACTGCATCATCTGATATATCATACTTTACCCGGTCGCCATCTAGTATTGTTGGGGAAACAAAAGAATTAGATGCACACATGTCAAATTCAGACCCTACTAACTCATGCTCTTGGTCAAAATCAATGTGTGTTGGATGTAAGAACTCAGAGTCATCTGTCCCTGAATATCTAAGATATTCACAAGCCAAGAAATCTGAAATTTGTTCACTATGAAGTGAAAAATTGTCCTCAAGAACACCCTCCTCTAATAGGTAATCATCAGTAACATCTTCACTTATATGTTCTTCATCCTCTTGCTGACTGCACAAATCTTCCTCCCCATACTGAGAAAGAGCATCACTCTCATGATTATAAGAAAGAGTGTCATCACTTGACACATCTTCTTCATAGGTTCCATCATTCTCAATAATAGTACGATTAGACACAACCCCAAATGTATCTTCAAGATCAAGATCAACATCATTAAGTATCGAATCCCTAAGATGCACATAACAATCTTCATACAAGGAGGTTGGCCAATGGGTTGATTCAGGAAAATAGAGCTCCAAAAACAAGCCAATGAACACAAATTCTGGAAACTCAATACCCCCTGGAAGCTGATCATATGCTTCACAAAACTTCACATAAAATAAAGGTATTGATAGTTTCCCTCTACCTCCTACCTTTAATCTTGTCAATTGTATGCAATCCCTCTAAATGCCTTGGTCTAATAATGCAAGCTCCTCCTCAAGCTTACCCATCATAACTTAATGCAATACTTCCATAAAATTTTGCAAAGATGCAACTGATAACTTGAAGTATGCAAACCTCTCCTCACACCTTATTCCTTTTCTTAGTGCGTGATCACTTAATAATGAAACATTTCCAAATGTGAAAGTATGATACCTAGAAGTTCTGCAACAGAAAAACTTTGTTGACTGGAAGGCAAGGTAGATCTAGAGCTCACCATGCAGCTCCATCAGGTCATTTACTTTTTCAGAGTTGCCACCTCCTAGAAGAGGAAAATGTTGTATTTGTCTTTGTATCTTCTTCCAATCAACCAAGAACTTCACTAGGCTTTTCACACTATTTATTAGGGATGACACTGATCAAATAGAGAACTAAGAGTCACCACTGAACACTTACTGAGAAGATTTCAACAAATGCTTTATTTTTACTTTTCACTCTTTATTATGGCCTCCCCAGTAGAGTCACCATCTTGTTGGTGACTTAGATGGGTAAATCAATCTGGTCAACAAAAGATTTTGAATATAACAATATAACCCCAACCAGAGATCCTAATAGATATACTTCTTCATTGTTGTTCTTCCCAGCAAAGTCGCCATCTTGTTGGTGTTCAAAATGGATGCTTATGCTCTTAGGCTGCCAATATACCCTCAAGTTGATTTTAGGATTGGTTAGTTCCAAAAAGTATAAGGATCTTAGGGTAACTGGACCAACTATAGGGACAAGACTGCCCTCTTCACTTCTAGCTCTGCAAAACCAAGGCGAGTGCACCTAACCCAGTGAAAACTATATTTCACACACCAAAGACTGGGTCTCAACAAAAGATTGATAGTAAGAAAGTACTAAATGCTAACCTCACATTCATTGACTCTCCATTACTATATGGTGACAAAACCACACAACCAACTACTTAAAGCTTGAAAAGGATATTGATTTCAATATTTGGAATGCAATAACTTCAACCAATGTATGTTAACAAGAGAGGTACTCATTTAGGCCAGTGCCTCATCCATCGGGCAAGATTCCTTAGACACAATGACACACAATTTTGAGAATATCTGAGAATTCATAGCCATAAATACATTTATCCTAATCTTTACTGCTTACAAGACATCTTTACATAGACAAGGGAAAACTCATATCCCATTTAGAGCATCGTTTAATCCAATCCTAGATCAGAACTCAAGAATGAAGATACATACATAAAAATAATATGTAATGAGCTAGAAAACTCAAAGCTTACTTGACTTGACACAAAGGAGAGATAAGAACTAGATATTTGTATTATGTATGATGAATTCCTTCTATGTACACAATGAATCACATGACACCTTACTTGCAAATTACAACTTAGACTTGCAACTTTCTTCTCTCATTAACAAACACACTGAATCCAAAACTATTACAAACCATTGACTGAGAATAGGGCTCACCAAGCAAAAGTTTTTGAACACCTAACTCCCAATGCCTTTGAATGATCATGAAAAATCCTTTTATCTCTAGGATTGCAATAAGCACTGATGATCATTCAAAGCAACAAATTTAAAACTACCTAACTCAACAAAAAGAATGAAAGCCAGACAAGACAGGCTCCAAGCACAAGGCTAGTAAGATAAAAAATAATCATCAAACTCTGCAATAGATCCAACCCTGTACTAGCTCCAAGGACAAAAATTCACGCTGGAACAACCACCAAGACCTTCCTCATAAAATCTCACACATAACCAAGTTGGAACAATAAAAAATAGTCCTATAATATGACTTCATTTGGCACACTATCTCCAAACCCTACAGAAACAATTTGAAATTGAAAAACAATGGATACAAGCTCCGGTCTAAAATGTGACCGTAGATCCCTTTATTTCCCAGTAGATTGGGCAGCTTACGTTAATCTTTACAACAGTCATGAAACCCTGAAATGTCCATGTGCACGCCAATAATAAATAGCAATGAAAAACATGCATGTCAGCTCCCTCTGACAAACAGGACCCACCCTCGTTAGCGCCTGAGGAAAAGAAAAATCAACGGTTGGCGCAAGATCTCATGGCTCTGAAACCCATGAGAACTTATGCCAACCATAGATCCTCTGTGGATGTCAGGGCCCTCAAAACATGTCAGCAACCAGATCCCACTGACTACCCTCTAAATAATCAATGCCTCGACCAATGAGGAAAGCGCAAGTCAACACAACGTGGCAGTTCAAACCCACCAAGCAGGCCTTTCATCTTTAGTGAAGATCGACGGTTGTCACTACACTACTAACTTATCCATCATGCAACTTACCCCTACAGTGTAATGACAACCAAGAGATCATGCAGCATGTTAACCTCTTTACAAACTGGTAGCCCCACTGACAAATCCACCTCAGCACACCTGGACCAATGAGAAACTGCCAATCTGCTACATCTGACTTAGGTCCCACTGACCTCCCCTTGATTCCAAATTGATGACCATCGCATGATCTGATAGGGGAGGAATATTCCTTGCATGCTTACGCTAGCCGCTAGATCAAAAGGAGACTAAGATGCCAGGTCCCGTTGACACTTCATTAACCTCTATCAAATCATAAGTTGCCACCTTAGCAATAAATGATACCAAAGACGGGCCCGTCGGGACAGATGTCTGCTTGTTGCATGTTCGCATGGGGAAGAAAGATTCCATGCAAACATACAATAGCCACAAGTTTTTAAAAGGGTGAAACATAGGAAAATATTACTACGGGGTACTTAGGAAAAAATTTAAAACACCGTCGGGCTTGTAGACTTAGGAAATATTAAAGGCCGTCGGGGGTAAAAACTTAGGAGAGATTTAAATGGGGACCGACGCAAAATATAAAGCATGTGCATTTTAGGAATTTTAAGTGACCCAAAAAGTAACTTAAAATTAGAATAGGGCCTGGGTAGACTTAGGGTATTTCATTAAAACGGCTAGTTTTTTGAATTTTTGCAAGGGTTTCAAGGCCAGAGACAAAAAAATGACTGCAGGGACCAGAAGAAATATGCTACAACCATGAAATGTTTTGCAGGGGTAGACAATTTTCTAAGGAAATTAACTATGACATGAAAATGGGCTAACAAGTGATCAGAATATGATTCAATTGGAAGTAGAAGTTGGTAAGATCCTTAATATTTTTTCATAGCTTTTAGTCCTCTTTTTTGTTTTCCTACCGTGTTTTGTGTTTTTTGCTTTCTTTTCCCTGTCGCTGTTCCTATCTATCTTTTGTGCAACCTTTTTTTTTATGTTGGATTTTTCTTGCTATATTTGATTTTCTTTAAGAATATTTTGTATAAAGGGTTTAAGTTCCCTTCAAAATCTGCTTTTTCTATAATTAAAAGTATGTGGTTTGAACTGTCTTTAATTAACTAAATTTTATCATTATATGATTTGTCAAAACTAAGTTCACAAAGATGGGGAGCCAAAAAAGGGTCTTAAGTTCTTGGTTAAGTGCATAAAGATGGGGGCTAGAAAATATGCCACTCACTTTTTTGGTCCCCCCAAAAGTGTATGGCATGCACCATATAGGACATACGCCATATGGTTTGGTGTGCCCAAACTTACAATCATTATAGAGTAATTCCAAGTTAAAAATCATATGATCAAGAAAAATAATAATAATCATTGGAATGATATGGAAGAGTATGCAATTATATTATCAATATAGTAGAATAGTGGAAAATGCCACAAATATATACTACCAATTGGAAAACACTTTTAAAATAATATAAATTTTTATATGCGTGTGTGGAGAGAATTGAAGCCCCGACTAAATCCAATAATGTGGTTTGAATGAATTTCATCATTATATGATATGACAACTAAGTGCACAAATATGAAGATCCAAAATAAGGTCTTAAGTGGTTGGGTAAGTGCACAAAGGTGGGGGACCAAAAATATGCCACTCACCTTTTTGGTCCCCCAAAAAGTGTATGGAATGCCTCATATAGGGAACACCCTATATGGTTTGGTGTGCCCAAACTTACAATCATCACAAAAAAATGCCATGTTAAAAATCATATGATCTAGAAAAATAATAATAATCATTGGAATGATATGGAAGAGTATGAAACTATATCATCAACATAGTAGGATAGTGGGAAATACCACAAATATATATTGCCAATTGGAAAACACTATTAAAATAACATAAATTTTATATGTGTGTGTGAAGAGAATTGAAGCCCCAAATAAATCCAATAATGTGGTTTGAACTACTTTTAATTAATTGAATTTCACCATTGGGTAAAAGTACAAAACTATGTCACACTAGAGGACAAACTAAGGGGGTCCGGCTGGAAGCGGTCCGGCTGAAAGGGG
This sequence comes from Chamaecyparis obtusa, assembly GCA_027943335.1. NCBI lineage: Eukaryota > Viridiplantae > Streptophyta > Pinopsida > Cupressales > Cupressaceae > Chamaecyparis > Chamaecyparis obtusa. Next base: position 49,819 of record BSBK01012660.1, read on the forward strand.
TCCGACCGGAACTATGTGGCACCACTAGGCACCATGTGGTGTCTATGTTTGAGCAAGAAAATCCTGTCGCGCGGCTCATTTGGTTTGAGCGGCTTTAGGATTTTTCAGAGAGCTCAGCGGGTGGTTCGGCCGGAAGAGGTAGGCCATTTTTTTAATTTTTTAATTTTTTAATTTTAATGTTT